>JANHFZ010012246.1:0-13219 GCA_027560215.1 Halcyon smyrnensis | reverse complement strand
GCACTAGAGGAAACCAGTAGCAGTCCATCCCCTTTCACTTTTTCTTTTCTCCTCACGATTTTACAGTCCCCTCTCATCTCCCATCAGTTCACCCTGAATAGTTCTGTTGTTTTTCACGGTTCATCACAAGCACAATGTTCCTTCCGTTTGGTCTTTCCCATTGCCTTTATCCAAAAGGATATTTTCTTGAGGTTTTCAGATCTCGTTTAGCTTTATGAACAGCAGTGCTTGGCAGAAGCATTGCTTCTGCTCTGAAGGAGACAGGAAAGGAGACGTTTTCTTCAGCCCAGTGGCCTGTTCCAAAGTGTCTGCGTCACAGTCACACCTGCACTGGCATCTCTTGCCACCAATTTCAGCAGCCTGCTTTAATCAGATTAACAGAAGAGGCAGAAAGGTTCACCCTTTAATTAACTTATAAATATTATATTATGATCAGCTCCATTGTTTTCTTTGCTGGACACAAGCCCAAATCCCCTGGAGACAGTAGTTCTGCCATGACAATCACAACCAGGATGCAAGGTCCACATTCTGGCCCCAAGGCTGTAGGATAGAAAGACGTGTTAAACTTTTCTGCCTCCAAAAGATGGTAGTCACATCCCAATTGCCTTTGGGTTCAGTGCCTGTGACAAATTCCCAGAGTATCCAGGAATGGTTTGGGAAGGTGATAGCTGACCAAGAATAAAACTGTGCCATGTGCTGTTCTAAAAGTTGTCTGGTATTTAGTTGGAGTTCAGTGCCTGGTAACATTCCTTAGCTCAATGAATTTACTAAAACTGATGTAACTATCCAAGTGTTGTGGATGAAGACACAAAAGATTGGGGTCCTCGTCAGATCCATCAAGTTTCATTTGGTGAGCATGAGAAGTGCAACTGTTCTTTCCCTCAGCTTCTCCACAGCTAGATCAGTGAGTCCTTGGTGAGCGGGCAAAAGCCTGACTGCCCCAGATTGCTAATATTTGAGATTTCATCTGATATAATCTCAGGTGCAGCCTGCAGAGACTTTACTCTGATCATCATCTATAACTCATTTCTTTCTCCAGCTTTGTGGCTGCAGAACAGATCTCTGGCCACGTAGAGGTTAGCTTCCAACTTCTAAGTTTATATTTACACATAAAATGTGCTCCATACCTGAGAAGTTTCATTCCTTTCCATTCTTGTTGCGCATCTCTCCAAAATTCCCAAGGCCACACTTCCCATCTCCTTATCCTGCCCAAATATGCTCAGAGTCTCTTGTCTGAAGAAGATGCAATGAGGTGTAAGACCTCTGTTCTTCTATCTTTTTGCCCTACACAAGGCAGAGGTAGGAAGACATAGGACAAAGCATGGAAAACACTGGAGGCTCATCGCCACCAAGGATGGAGTTCACCAGCTATATGACTAACCACACCTGAAAAAGCAGCCCAGTCCTTGTTACTGGTCAGAATGGAAGAAAGCAGCCCTTTTGCCAAGCAGTAAACAGTGCTGTTAAATTTATAGTCAATATACTGCTGACCAAAAGACCTTTCGATTGCTTGCAGTTAAAGTAGAAAAAAATCTGCAGGTGCTGCAAGTCACTGTATAAGGGAAGAACAATATTTCTGAAAAGATAGTCTTTGGTTTAGTGTCAAATTCCTGCTTCGCATATTCTACAGACATCCCAAGTCAATCCATCCACAAGTAGGACTGAAAAATGAGCAAGCTCCTTAGATCCTGAACTGCAAAGTTGGACTAGATGACCTTTACAGGTGCCTTCCAACCCAAACTATTCTGTGATTCTGGGATTCGATGAAAGTTGGAGTGGTTGTGTCCAGTAAACTTGATTTAGCAGTTTCAGCAGCTAGTGGAAAAAGGTTTGTCATCAAGGATTTGGCCTAATCCAAACCCTTTTGCAGCCAGTTGAAAGGAGACCATCATTTCTGGGAGACTTTTTGTTTCAGATGCCTCAGTATGAAAATAATTTAAAAAATTAAATAATAAAAATAATTAAATAAGCAAATAAAAAAGTAAGCACAAAATGGGACAAAAGCTGAAGGAAAATGTTCCTGAAATTTGGCAGAGGAAAAGGAGAATAGAAAGTGGAAAATGTTAATAAAAGTTTTAGTTTCAATGGACATGTGGGTGGCATGGAGCGGATGGTTCTGTCTTTTTCAGACAGCAGGATTTATACTCCATTTTTTCCCTTTATCTTTGTTCCAATAAAGCATTTCTAAGCATGTGCGTAACTTTGTGAGTCCATCAGCATTCCCAAAGAAGTCAGTGGTACCATATGTTCCAAGATAAGCAAGGGTTTAAGCACTTCAAACATTCAGGATTCAAAACAGATCAGAGACAACAAAGCAAGCATGCAATAAACACAACTGCTCACTCCTAAAAAGAAGTTCTGAAATATTTTGTGTTTCTTTTTGTTCTTTTTCTTTCCTGAGAAAATTCTAGCTCTTGGAATCTCGTGATTTGGGGAAAACCTTGGATTTCATTGGAAACCAGAAGCATATTCCTAGCTTGTGTAATTGCCAAGTAAGTCTCAAAAAGGCTACTATTAAAGTCCAAAGTCTTGACTTTTTGTTGATAAAAATGCTAATGGTGAATGGTTTAGAGCACAAGTCTGGTGAGGAGTGGCTGAGGGACCTGGGCTTGTTGAGCCTGGAGCAGAGGAGGCTCTGGGGAGACTTTCTGGCTCTTGACAGCTCCCTGACAGAAGGTTGTGTCTTTTTTGATGGAGTTGGTCTTTTTCTCCCAAAGAACAAGTGTCAGGACAAGAGGAAACAGCCTTGAGGTGCACCAAGGAATTTTAAGTTGGATTTTATGAACAGTTTCTTCCCCAGAATGGTTGTCTAGACCTGTCCCAAGCTGCCCAAGGCAGTGGTAGAGTCCCCATGATCTCTGGAAGGGTTTCAAAGGTGTGGAGATGTGGTGCTGAGGGACATGGTTTAGTGGTGACCCAGCAGTGCTGGGGGAATAGTTGGACTTGATGATCTGAAAGTTCTGTTCCAACTAAAATGATTCTATTATATGATTCTAATGATTTTAAGGACAATCTTATGACTTCTTAACCTGAGAGGGGTCATTGTAACTCCAGAACACAGAAAACTGCAGTCGCAGCTTTGCAGCAGCAAAGCACGATGTGTTTCTTCTCCTCAAGGCAAGGAAGGAATAGGAGAGACAGAGGAGAGTGCAGGACCTTCCATTTTTAGCAGTATGGACCTATCAGGCTCAGATGTTCAAACACCTAAATAAAGCCAGTTATTGTCACGATCTTAAAATAGTTTTAGGACAGCATACCAATCTTTTGAGATAAAGCCAAAAGACTATCCATTGAATTTCTTTACGGTATAAAGTATGGATTTATCAGACCCTACTTGTTAATCTAGACTTTCACCTGCATCAATGGTAGAGTGTGTTCGGTTCTAGATGTAAATGCAGGTGTGTATTTGGGAATGCCACTTAGAGATAAACCTCATGTTGTTCATATGAATGTGAGAAAAAAAAAAAAAAAAAGAGAAAATTTTTGCTATCTAGACAGAGATTATGAACTGTGCAAAAGAGCCTTTCGCTGCCACGTTCTGGGAAATGGAATCTTAGCTGCAGTCAGTGTAAATTCATGGATCTCATCCTTGCAATACCTGAGGCTCATTTCTCAAAATCCTAAATATTGGCTAAGTTCTCAGCATAAAGAATGCCAATGTTGGCACTGATAGTGGCTTCTAGTGTCCAAAAAGAGAAATGGTGGCTTGTTCTTCAAGGAGGAAATAATGGTGCAGATCACGGAACATGAAAACATCCAAGATTTTATAAAAGAGGACTTAAAACTACAGGACAAAGAGCCTTAAACGTTTCAGAGAAAACCAATTACAAAGTGGGCCAGCTAGGAGAAGTAAGGGAAAAAAATACACATTTAGCCTGCAGATTGAAGGAGCTTGAAAATAATAAAAACTTAACGAAGGGTTAACCTTAACTTAACTGTTAATGCCTGGGATTGTTCATAAAACTGGCCTCCAAGAGAAGACTTTTTTTATCCCTTGAAAAAAAAATGAAAAGCTCGCCAAGTCGAAACATCTGTGTCTAGTGTGTTAATGCAAAATTGTTCACCCAGTTTCGGAAAGAAGCATATATATAAACTGGGAAAGCTTAGATGGAAAAGTTGCCTCCAAAAGTTTGGAGGAACAAGGGTTAACTGCAACTTCTTCTTTGGGCTTAATCATAGGAGTTGATGTTGAGGTAACAGAGGATACTCAATATTTAATAGAGACGGGAAAGGATAGGTAAGGATTGATACTGGCTTTAAACTGTCAAATTTTGGAACAGGAAGTCACAAAAATGAACTTCCTGATTTATGGCTAATGGAGATAGTCACTGGGGAACCTGTCGAACTCCAGAAGTGGGAAAAACTGAGGCTGAGAATTAGACGGTTGCAATACGAGATAGCCCAGCAAGGTGGTGAGCTCATAATCAGCCTGGATTTGCAGATGGCTAATAACCTTGTGATCGGTGCCCAGAAAAGCTGTGGAAATTCCTTTCAGAGATGTGGTCCATTTGAAGCCAATGATTTGTATGCAAGCTCTTTGCAAGTACATAACTGCTCTTGTTGCCAGAAGCAGAAAGTGTTACTCCAGCAATTTCAGGGATAGTCATCCAGGAGAGCTGGGAATTGCCAGAGATTTCAGATTTTGGATTTATAACTGTTAAAATTCTCAGTTGCTGGAGGCAAGTGGAAAGTCCTGTCTCCAACCCAATGGATGGCACTGGTTGTGTAGGACATCTTTAGCTGGTCCTGATGAGTGAGCCCTGGCTAACTGCATAAATGAACCCAATTAATCTGGTCTGAAATGAGGTAGGAAATGATTGCACCTAGCCCAGCATTTTCAAGAATGAAACGATATTTCAGCCACGATAGCTGGGGGTGGAAGACTGCAAGGTGTTTGCAAACAAATTCCTGACTCAGAGTGGGTATAGCCTCCTGGCTGCTTCATACCACCTAACTTTTCTTCCCTGAGTTGTTTAATTTGAAATAAGGTAACTATTCATTTGATATCAAGTAAAATCATAGAATCACAGAAGAGTTTTGGTTGGAAATGACCTTTAAGATCATCAAGTCCAGCTGTTAACCCAGCACTGGTGGGGCACCACTAAACCATGTCCCTCAGCACCACATCTCCACAGCTTTTAAATACCTCCAGTATTCAGTCCTAATTAATTTTCACAATCTGTGATCTTCTGGAGAATATGACCAGCCCCAACATGACACTGAGGCACAAAGACACATGTTGATCCATATGTATCTTTGTGTCAGGACCTGGCAGGGGATTCATTGCCCATAGAGGTCATCCCAGCCTTGGGTTTCATACCTGGGTCACCACAGGTTAGATCAGGATCATGGTACTGTATGAACACTCTGTCTCCTCTCTGAAACACTCAGACATATATAGAAAGGAAAGAAAATAGCTGTGGACAAGCTCAGGGATTTAAAACACAGAACTCCAGGCTCTGCTCTGAGAGGTGTAAATCCCTGGAAACTGGTGCAGTTCCTCAAGGCTCATACCAAAGCTGTTTGGACCAGAAATTAACTTTTCAGCGTTCACACCACTGCACATAATTCCCACATTTTCAAATTCACCCGTTTCAGGTGTCTCAGGTTGCACGGGTCCTGCAGCCAGGGTCCCCCTCCTCTTCTCTTGATGTCACAAAGACTTGAAAGCAAAGCTGCTGGCCGAATGCAGACCCATCACCGCTGCCTGTAAGGGGGAGATTTACAGCTCTTGTTACATACCAGAGGAGTTAAAGGCCATGCACCTCATCGGGACCTGTTCCCAGTTTATAGCTGCCGCCCACCAGCCCCACTAATGATCCCAGATAATCGCTCCTTGAATGTTCCCAGTCACCTTGACTTGCCGCTCTCTGCCCGTGAGTCATGCTATGAGTCTGCAACACGGTATGCAGGAGGGAAAAAAAAGGGAAAAAAAAGGGGAAAAAAGAGAGCTTTCTTACATCTGGCTTTAATTACTTTCATTTTTAATTAAGTTCTGCAGTTTTAATATCAATAATCCTGGCCTGGAAAGACTTGCTTTGCTTGGATGTTTGTTCTCCATACAGGCAAACACTGCTGGTCACTTATCCCATTGCCTGTAACCTCTGAGGGTCTTTGTCAAATGCTACTGGAACCCACTGAGCTCCTGGAGAACATGGATCATACAGACTAGACTGGGCAGTTCAGTCTTCTCTTGCTCAGAGACTCCCAGAATCCCAGTGTGGTAGGGCTTGGAAGGGACCTCTGGAGATACTCTGGGGGCACCCACCCCCCTGCTCCACCCAGCAGGTCACCCAGAGCAGGGGCCCAGCAGCGCAGTGTCCAGCCGGGGTGGGAATCTCTCCAGACAAGGAGAGTCCACAACCTCTCTGGGCAGCCTGGCACAGGCTCCCACACCCTCACACCGAAGAACTTTCTCCCTGTGTTCAGATGGAACCTCCTGGGTTCCACTTTGTGCCCGTTGCCCCTTGTCCTGTCCCTGGGTACCACTGACAAGATACTTCAGAGGTGGCCTCGCTAGGGCAAAGTAGAGGAGGAGCACCTTCCTCAACTTGCTGTCCACAATAAAGTGTCAACATGCTAAGGGGATTGAGCATTTTCATGGAAACACCTCTGACTTGGAGATTATGACCAATGGTGAGCATCAGGGAAAGAGATGAAATATTGAGAAAAAAAAATCAGAAAGTCGAAGCTGGCAGATGACACAGTTGAATGGGTTGTGAAAACCCCACTGAACTTAAAAAGAAGTGTGAGGGATGTGATAGAGAATATAAAATTAGGTAGTGTAAGCCCACAATGTTTTGGTGCTTAAGCAGCCAGCAAGCAGAAAACATCTCCAGAAAAGACACTGAAAATGTTTAGCGGCCAATGCCAAGAGTCTCTTGCCCAAAATGCCCCAAAAAAATTGCAGGGCACAATGTCTGGCTTCAGGTTCCCTGAATGGCTGCATTTCAGCTTCCCAGAAGAGGTCAGCCTTTCTCAAGGATTTGTGGAAGGGTTGCCCAACCCTTCCAAAGATAAACACCCCATGGAACAATGCCTGGGTGGATAAAAACAGGGATTTAAAAAAAAAGGTCTGCCCCAAGCCCAGCTGCAGCCTCAGGTAAAAGCGAACTCATTGCAAGTGTGAACTCACCTGGGTGATTGGACAAACAATTGACCTAATGTTCTCAGGATATGGGAATTATCCCTGCCTTGGAGCAAGCTGGAGGATGAGGTGGGAACAACATCAGAAAAAATGCTCAGAATTTACACTTTCTTTCAGTAAAATCCACTCTCAAGTGCACGCATAGTGAAAGTCCTAGACCTGGAAGTGTCTTACTCTGACAACAAAGATGGGCCTTAAGAAAATCTAATGAAGCCCACGGTCCCTATGCAGCACTTGTGCAATTACTAAATCTGAATTACGAGTCGAACCCAGAGACAAGTCCCAGCACCCTGGTCCTCCAGCTGTAAAAACACTGGGCTCTTCCACCAGCACTATCAGGTAACACCTTTACCTTGTCCCTTTCATATGTTTCTAGTTCTCCTGCAGGCTAAGCTTTCACTGTGGGTTGTCACAAATCCCATAGAGTAGATTTGGTTGAACATGAGCCAGCAGTGTGTCCAGGTGGCCATGAAGGCAAGCAGCATCCCGGCTTGTGTCGGCACTGGTGTGGCCAGTGGGACCAGGGCAGGGATCATCCCACTGCACAGGGCACTGGGGAGGCTGCCCCTGGAATCCTGGGGTCAGTTTTGGACCCTCACTCCCAGCAGGACATTGAGGGGCTGGAGCGTGGCCAGAGAAGGGCAACAGAGCTGGAGAAGGGTGTGGAGCACAAGTGTGGTGAGGAGCAGCTGAGGGACATGAGCTTGTTGACCCTGGGTCAAAGGAGGCTGAGGGGAGACCTTCTGGCTCTCGCCAGCTCCCTGACAGGAGGTTGGAGCCAGTTGGGGTTGGGCTCTGCTCCCAAGAAATAAGTGATGAAACAAGAGGAACCGGCCTCAAGTTGCCCCCAGGGAGGTTTAGGTTGGAGCTGAGAAAAAATTTCTTGCCCTGGGGAGTTGTCAAGGTCTGTCCCAGTTTTCCCAGGGCAGTGGTGGAGTCCCCGGGATCCCTGGAGGGGTTTCCAAGCCATGGAGATGTGATGCTGAGGGGCATGGGTTAGTGGTGTCCTGGCAGTGCTGGGTTGATGGTTGCACTTGATGATCTGAAAGGTGTTTTCCAACTGAATTGATTCTATGATTCTATCCATCTTTCTGGGTTTATATTTTTATAATCTGTGGCTGTTGTGATAAGCTTTACAATATCTTGATACTGTGATGATTACCTAAATTTGGTAACCCTGAAACCTTTTCTCAGTAAGATTGTCCTTCCTCTTTTCCATTGTTGTCTTATCCAAATTTTATGTTGAAAGCCCTGGGAGGTCACACTGCCATTAACATTTTCTGCACTGCTGATTTTGGTGGATGTAATGGCTGTAAAGTTGGTCATAAAACCCATGTGGACCTTGTACTTTCTGCAATGAGTGAGATATGAAAAGAAGGTCCAATATAAGAAATAAAAAAGGAAAGAGAGAAGGATGGGGGAACAAGTGACACCGAAGGAGTAGCTTTGTTGGTCACAGCAAGAGCCAACTTTTTTTTGCTTCATGGTGAGCTGAGCAATAAATCACTGGGGAAACAATAGTTAAAAGCCATATTTGAAAAGATATTTCAGTCCTTAAACACTGGTACTAAATATTTCACCTCATAAAGTCTAATGCTTTCTCCTTGATCTCCAAATCTCCCACTGGCTCTGGACTACTTGCATAGTGCAGCCCTTATTTGTACCCAAAGCCCTTTTGATTGCACGATCCTGCCTGTGTCTTTGTATGGGTTGGCATTGCTGGGCAACCCGACACTCCCGTCACAACACGAGCTTGTCACAATCTTTCCAATCAGGTCAAAATGTTCCATCAGGATATTTATAAATATATATATATATAGAAAAAAAAAGAGGGAAAAAGATTTCCTTTCACTTTAGTGACATTTTCTTTCCTTCATGTGTCAAAATGGCAGTCAAGAACAGAAAACATTTCAAATCTTCTTTCAGCTGTTTTTTTCTCCCTTGTTATTCTAGCACATTACTGTCAGAAGGACAATACCTGGGTTTTTCAAAGCTTTATATATGTTTTTCAGAGTGGTGTGAGCAAAGGCAGTAGCTGTATGATTTATGACTCTGATCTCATCATATCTTCTTGTTCTGCTTCTCTGTGTGTATTGTAGGAAGGTCTTAAGTACCTCTTGCCTGTGTGCAACCGTGAAGATCAGGCTTCTGCCATTAAATTTATCTGACTAAATACAGATGTCTACATCTGCACTGATAACCTGTTTCTTTCCATGTTGATGGAGCTCCAGGATGAGCTAGAGTCCATGGATGTGGCCCTTCCCATCTTAAAATAGGAATAGGAACTGGTTGAGAAGAAACATGCTCATAACTTATGTGTCTTTGTAGGTTAAGAGAATCTCCATGGAGTAGCTTATTTATAGGCACCTGAATTTAAAGTTAGATGAGGTTAATCCCCCTCAAATGTTCATCAAACCTCTGTCATTAGCAGGATGTCCAGACTAAACAGTAATGATTGGAGCAGCACTGTTGCAATAACCCAAAGAAAATTTTATTTATTTGTATGGAACCTGTCTGGGACAAAGAAAATTGGTACAACTCCCCAGATTGTCCCACATTTCTTTCTTATAGAAACTTCCTTTCAGTTCTTACTTCCAACTTAGGGTGAAAGAGAGATGGCTCTTCCCCATGAATGTTCATCCCTCTGTGCATCTTTGGACTAAAAGGTTGACATTTCAGTTTGAACCTGCTTTTCCAATTACATTTCTAACCTATGCTGAATTAGATACATCTCCTGTCTCTTCCAGAAACTTTCTCATAGGGAAAAAACGTTGCTTGTCTCATATTTCTGTTTTCCTTGTGAAACGGGAAGGTCACAAGATTCCTTTTCTCTGTTGGTTTGAAAAATAGCATTTTATTTCCATATATTCTGGTTTGAAGGTGAAAGTACTAGACTGAGAGAAATCACCCACGCAACAGTGCATATTTCAGATTGTGAGAAAGAAAACTCAGTGAGTGAGAACAGTCTCATCACATTTGAGCTATCTATTGTGTCAAGGTCTCTTTCTAAGCTGGTTACCCCTGGTTCACGTTATAGTTGGTGGAGAGACTTATCACTTGTAGGTTGAATTAATTAACCAGACCTATTTTTGGATATCCACTTTCAAAGGAGATAAAATGCCCCCCCTCAAACATTAATCATATTCCATTTAGGATTGTGGTCCAGGTGGCAACATCTACATTGCAGGCATCTCTATCTGGCCAGAGAAACCCCTTCAGCAACAGGTGGATAGAGAAGAGAGTTGGGAGGGTGGGCAGGAATCCTTTATATAAGAACAAAGCTAACAGATACATTTAGAGTTTTAAAATAATGAAAATACAATGACAGAGAAGATAGTTTGGTGAAGGAAGAATTTAACATGTAGCTTGGGAAATGGCTGTGATCTACCTGTATGCAGCCAGAACACAGGGATGCTACCAACACCTTTCTAGCTATAAAGGCAAAGCACAGCACTATGAGAGATCTTAACTCCATCACAGCCAGACCAAATACAACCAATCTGCTCATCTTAGGGAGATCCATCAGAAGATCCCAATGCTTGCGCATGCTGTGCCCTGAAGCTTGGTAAATTCAAACCGGTGCTTTCAGCAGCAGTCCTCACAGTCAAGAACTGAGATGCATACAGGGCAGGGTATGACTCACCTCACTCAGTCTATGTGAATCTGTGCAGTTGAATTATCCAGGGCAGAGGAATATTTAGTGTATGATGTATTTGACCTATTTAGGATATCATGTCTGGGGTGACGAACAGCATTTAGGTACCACTGATGCTGAACATGGCATGGGATTTCTGTCTAGATCCAGAAACAGGAGTTGAGGGAGCAGAAAAGCTCAGGGAGAAGTTTCTGTTGTGCTTAGAGAGAATAGTTTGAAGAAAATAGACTTTTGTCGTTCAACAGCAAAAGGGTAGTTTTAATTTTTGGTTAAAAATTAAGATTGAGATTCAAGATTAAACATTCTTCCGTTTGTCTTTTCAGTTCACAGGAAAAGACACCTGTTCAGCAAAGTGTTAGGAGTTTATTTAGCTAAAAAAAAAAAGCCTCCCAGAGTTCTATCACTGAAGGGTTGGGAGGGAAAATTTGTGATCATCTTAATTTTTAAATCTGATGGAGAAATCTTGTGCCAGGTTTTAGTCAGTTGTTTAAATAACCTACTCGGCAGCAGTCAGTAAAAGACCCAACCGCTTCTGACTGACAGCTCAGTGGATCTTACTGCTGAGTAACATTCCCTCTCTATAGGTGACTGCTTTGGGAATGAGTGGTGCAGGGTCTTGAAGGACTGATCATCTCCCTTGGTTTGGTAGGACATCCATCTCTGACCACACGACCGGTAACATGCGCGGAGAATGGCTCAGCTTAGTCCCAGCTGTGGGTGACCCTTGGATAAGCCTTTGTTACCCATCAAAACCCAGGTGACAACTGAGTCAAGAATGTTCAGATTCATGAAGTTCTTCTCAGATGGGATTTACTCTCACATACGGTTTGGTTTTCTAGTCAAGATAAAGCCAAGGTGGTTTCTTTCCCCTCCAGCTCAGTTCTCTGTGTCAACCACACAGACACTACTGCCTCATTTTCAAGATGATGAAGAGGCATTTTGCTCATATTCTCAAGGTTGTCTCCTGTGAAGTCTTTATCAGACTTTATCTCTGCCTAATATTCCTATGAGCCTCTGTGCCAGGTGTGCCATGCACGTGGTGAATCCCGGGCCAACATCTTCCCCTCCCCTTGACTTTCTCCTTGCCACAGCTTGTGATCTATACCTCCCAGGGTACTTGGTTAGAAGGAAGATTTTTAGCTCTTTCTTTCTGGTTCCTCCTCACCCCCAATTTGTATTTTTCATCTTCCCAGCACCAACAACAAGTTTTTCTTTTTCTCCTCCTTCCTAAGGAAAAGGCTTAATTAGAAATTTAAATGCTCCCCTTTGCCCCCTTCCCCCCATCATTCTCTGCCTTCCCCCACCATCCCAACTCTTGGAACATAAATCATTTTCTGTGGTCTGCAGCTCAGCTGGAAAAACTAACAAAATGGGTCTATAATGTCACCAGCATCTAATTTGTTGGATTTATGGGGTCTGGCCGTAAGCACTTGCTGCTTTACAGCGTGTGAGTTCACTCCTGCAGGAACTCCCTCCAGACTACAGCTCTTTATCGTTGACTGTGGCTATCCACAGTCTCTGGAGCTTTTCAATGGGCAGATCCCTCTCCCTTGGAAAATGGGAGCTCTCCTTTCTGGCCCACCCATTGCTCCTGTCTGATGGACCCAAAAAAAGAATACAAAACCCAGGAAGGGCTTAGCATTGGTGATGTGCTGGTTGCAGCAGGTAAATGCAGTAATGAATCAAGGAAGAGCTGTTGAGATTCCAATATTGAGCAGGAGTCACATGATTGGCTCTCCCTCACACACAGACTTGTCCTTCACTCTTTAGATTTTTATTTTCATCTCTTTTGGTGACTGGCATTGTCAGATATAGGGGAATCATCAAGCAGGAAGAAGCATTTTACTGAGGGCATGCTTGCTTATGAAGCCCTGCTTTTGAAGGAACCTCGCTGGAATGTCTCAGTCTCTGTTGCATAGCTTAGAATCATAGAATCATAGAAGAGTTTGGGTTGGAAGGGACCTTTAAGAGTCATCTCGTCCAAAGCTGCTGGAGGGAGCAGGGACATCTGCTACTAGAGAAGGTTGCTCAGAGCCCCTGGCCAACCTCCCCTGGAATGTTGGCAGGGATGGGGCAGCCACCACCTCTCTGTGCAACCGGGGACAGGGTCTCACCACCCTCAGACTCAATAATTTCTTCCTTCTTGCTGTTCTAAATCACCCTCTTTTTCTTTAAACCCATCACCCCTTGTCCTGTCCCAACAGACCCTGCTCAAAAGTTTGTCCTGATTTTCCTGACAGGCCCCCTTGAAGTGCTGAAATGCCCCAAGAAGGTCTCCCCAGAGCCTTCTCCTCTGCAGCTGAACCCCCCCAGCTCTGCCAGCCTGGCTCCCAGCACAGGGAGGGGTTCCAGCCCTCCCAGCATTGCTGGGGCTCCTCTGGCCCCGCTCCACCAGGTCCCTGTCTCTGCTGTGCTGA
>JANHFZ010012245.1:0-41248 GCA_027560215.1 Halcyon smyrnensis | reverse complement strand
TGATCCCCCATGCACCCAGCGCTGCGAATAAAGAATACCTGCTACTAATAAAAGCGTGCAAGCTCCTTTCGAGAATCTATTGGCAAAACCGCATTCTGACAGGTAAATTACAGAGAATGGTTCAGAATTGTGCTGATATAAAAAAAGATACAAACAAAAGATCAGCAAGTCTTAGCATATCGCAGGCCTGCTGCCAAAACTCTGAGCTCTGCAAATATGGGAGGTTTGAGGCATTAGCGTAGAGAATATAAATGTTCCCTACCCTCCAAATAATTTATAAAAAGTGTTGTATCTATGAAATCAAAATTTGTGTTTAAATATACCATTTTCTGTGAGCACCAGATCTTTATTAAATTACATTGTAAGCTAAATAAACTGACTTACTACCCTAGAATTGCTTGCTTCAGGACTTTTAGATCAAATTCTGTCAAACTAATTGATGCTAATAATAAGTGGCATTACAGCTGTGACTGTGCAAACAATTTTACTCACTCTAAACCCCCAAAAGATACTTAAGAATGGCTTCTGCCCATGAAAGAAGTCTCTTAGTTCACTTAAAACTTAATTCCAGTGCTTAAAAATTAAGACCCTCTGGGCTATCATATTGTGCAGCTGTGAAAATACCCAGCTCTCAAATCCTGAGTTAAAGATTCCTTAAACTACACTTTTCCACATGAAAAATCAATCATATAACCTATGCAATGACCTTCTGTTTCTTCAAAACAGTTATTTTAAGTGCCTGCAGTTGTCACTTTCCCCAGTCTGTACCTGAGGCACAGTGGTAGTAATTTCACAGGGTATTGTTTCATATCAGCTAAGTGAATTGCTGTTTTGAATAGTCCTTCAGATTTTATTTCTTTTTCTCCTAAGGAGTGTTATTTTAAAATAACTTGTATGTATACCATCTCTTCTAATTTGAAAAGCTTTTGAAAAGACCAGTAGAAAGACTTATCAGCAACTCATGCTGGAGAAAGAAGGCATGGAGGAAGGTGATTGCTAATCTAGATAATCCCCTGCCATCTGTGCTTGTTTGATGAACCAGAAGATGCAAGGATTGGATGCAAATCTGTAGTACTTGATTTCAGGCTAAGGCAAGATGCTCAAAGGTGTATCTGCAGGCATAGTGCCGTATCTTTAAAACGAACGGGATAGTTCAGCATGAGATCCTCTGAGGATACATGAAGAAGGGAACTATAATGCAAACTTTAGTTTCAGCATTGTGTCTTTTGAGAAAACTCACGTGATTGTCCAGTTTCTACACCAGACAAGGTTAATTTCTTTCCTCTCCACAGAGACTGAGTAACACTACCAAACAAAACCCCTCCAGTTACATATCACGTCTGCACACATCACAAACATGTCCTAAACTTCATGAGGAGTTCCAAGATTTGTCTTTGAATACTAGCTAATATCCTGGTAACAGTTGCTGTTTGTCAAAATACTGTACAGATTTAACCTTTACATATTTTTAAGCCAAATATTCTCAGTTTATATATATTTTTTAACTGTCAGGCCTTCCAAGTCAGCCTGCACTCTGATTCTAAGTCTAATGTATCTCTATCACCAAATTATACCCTCGGTTACATCTAGGAGGCTTCATGTTTGAAAATACTGTTTATGCAAAACATCCACACCACACTCTTAACAGTCACACGCGGAAAAAGAAGCAGCCATACCGTTTTTGGTTTAGCTTATCTTTTTAAGGACAAAAGCCCTAAAAAGAGGTCATGGAGAAAAAACATATATGCATCTAACAACACGTTTCTAACAAAAAATGTCATATGATCACCATGACAAGAGACAAAACATCACCTATAGAATTACTCTTAAATACAACAAAATGGTGTTCACACTGCTTTGTGTTACTTTTTGCTTCTGTGATTAGGGCTCTTGAAATACTATGCAGGAGTTTTACACTTTTCATTATAAATCCTAAAGGTCTTATATAGAAGGTAAATAGTAAACCTGCACATAGGCAGCTCTCATTCTGATTTACCTGGAAGGTTATGTCAGAGGCCATAGAATATATCAAATGACAATTTCTACATTAACTATTTTCTATAGCTTGATGGAATTACTTTCAAAAAGTTAACTTTCAGGCTTCATTTCACTTCCCTTAACATAGGATGGCCATCCAGACTTTTTTCTTGTACCTTATTTTATAAAAGTAAAAATGCTAAAACTCAAAATAACAACTCCCAGAACATTTGAGGCAATTTAGATGGTCAAATAAGTGAAAGTATTGTAATTGCTAGTTCTGTGAATCATTGAATAAAAAAATGAACTGAAATGACACTGGTTCACTCCTTGGACTCATTCTTCTACCAAATTTAATCTGTTTCCTTTACAGTGCTGTTTATATTGCTGGTGGATCTGGCAAAATGTGATACATTTGAAAACAAAATCGTACTTAAATTGTATTGCAAGCATCTGCAATTTTCACCACATATTCTTTGCTAGCACAGCGACAGTCTTGGAAACACAGCTTAATCTAAAAGCTCTTCTAAATTTCCTGTGACCTTTGAATCTTTTCCTCCCTTGCAGTCTAATAGCTGAGTCTCAAAATTGTTCTCATAACAGAGTCCTACAGCTGCCATTGACTATCAAGAAACACTGTTCATACTGCAGTGAGAAAACAAAATAATGAGATATTAAAGGAAAAAAAAATATTTCTACAAATTAGAAGCTATTTGATTCAGGTGTCAGCTACAAATAAAAGATAATGATGTGTTTAGATACTGCTGTGTTAATATTCATAGTTAAATGAAAATTTTACATACCTTGAGAAGTGATGAAAATAAGGTGGCATGTGACTTTAAATTCTTGTTAAATGCTTCATTTAACAGTTTTAATTAACTGCTATGCAAGACTCATCTACAGAATAAAACATGGAGATTTTAAACAGTTTATTAAAATTAAGATGGTAAAGCATCAATGCAGAGTTCAATAAAATCTTTAAAATACAAAAATAGTGTAGCTATGAAGCCTAACTTCAAACATATAGTCAGATAATTAAAAATGCATATGTAATACAATATAAATGCAACAAAATTACATACAGTCAGATAATCTTCTGATACCAACAGTGAAACAATGAACAATTATCATTACTAATACAGCGTAGCACAGTGTTACTTTGAATGATACCTTAAGGTTACAAGAAAGAATCAGCTTGGCTCATCTTTTGAAAAATCACTGTAGAATTTGCAACAACAATCAGAAGTCATGCTGCCACACTAATGGGACAAGTTAGACGTGAATCTGTGACCCTTTTTTAAAGATGGAGCACAAGGCCAAAGATGGTGATGTTTAAAGTCATTTTTGTAATTTGGCCCCGTGAAATAGCAGCTTTTGAAAATAATTAAATACATCGTACATCACTGCAGTGTTGTTTGCTTGTTCTAAACAAAATTAATTCCTCTAATTATTTATGTATGTCAGTGTATTGCTGATTCACAGCTTCTTTAATTTCGACTGTGTTTGGCATTTTGCCTTGGTTTTCCTTCAGATCTCTATCATCTGTCTTTGCAATGGAATAATCCTTTCCTTGGCAAAAGATGTGACACTTCTTGTGAGATGCTAAGTAGCCAAGCGGTTGTTTTCTTAAAGACAGTGGGAAAATATGTTTTGAATAAAGCTTTTAAATAGAGTAAGCGTCAGGGGTTTAAGATATATATTCCATTTCACAGAGGGGTATTACTGATATTGCACCATTTGTTTTCTACGAATACAAAGTAGTCCAACAAGTTGTTTATTTTCCCACAGTACAGTAATGAATGTTTGTAGGGATTTAATCTAGTAGACAACAGCAAATCCAGAGGCTGACAAGGACACTAAACAAAAAGAAAAGGGAGGCAAGGGTCTTGAAATAAAATGAAGCTTTTAAAATAAAGGCCAGTGCGATAGCTTAACTAGGGCCATCATAGATGATGATCAGTTACTGATACTCTGAATCCAAGGCTGTTTGCCATTTCTGAGAATATTCTCATCCTGAACCAGAGATCTTGCTGCATGGAAATCCCATGGGTCTTGGTCATAGATAACTGGGTGAAATTCTACAGTTCTGGTGGTTAACAGTGTTTACATCCAAAGAAAATACTGTTCAGAGTTTGTGTATGCTTTAATAACTATATTGCAAGAGAATTCTATAAAGGTGTCTAGAGCATGTAAAGTGATACATTAACACACACTCTCCAATGTTGCCTAAAGGACACTACGCTAACACATTTTTTTAGACACTTTCTTTGCTCTTAACTACTAGAAGTTTGAGGTTGTTACAGGTGAGGAATGATTCCAGATCTTCACCCCTGAACCGATATGCTATTTTAATTCAACAAAACCAGACTTTTTTCCCATATCCACCAGCAGGCATTTAAAAAGCAAGGTATCCATGAACTGTGTTTATGCATGTTACAGGGAAACCTTAGAACCGCTGTAAACGATGAAAACAAGAAACCAAACAGTAATAGAATAGGATAGAATTATTAAGGGTAATAACTTAAAATGTAATCTCAGACTTGTCTTTTGCTTTAACTGATTTTATTCTTTGTTGTTAAACGTATTTTTAATAGGGTTCTGGCCTAGATCTGTGCATAAGTCAGATGGCTGTCAGTGAATAAATCATAGTTTTCAACTCAAGATCCAGCACAACTCCTGGGAGCCCCAGAAAATGGAAGAATTGCAGAGAAATTTCAGGGAAGGGTTACAGGGGGAAGATGATATTGAAGTATTATATAACAAGTATACATTGAAATACTGTATATTGAGCTCAGTAAATTTCTTTGTCAATTAATATCCCAATGTCTAGTGAAGCAAACATGCAGTATATTCAGTCATAATCACAAAGGGGACAATTAATTTTCAACATAAATCCTCTTAAATAAGCATATTTTGAGAGATTTGTGATATTGTAGAAAAGAACACAGTTTCTATCAAATGCCTTGCATGAGACTGGGGTTTGGAGGCAGGAATAAACATATGAATGTGAAATAACAGGCTAATCCTGATTTTGAAAGCTACAGAGACTGTGTAACTCTGAACAAACCATTAGAAGAACTGTTAGGCAGTCATTTTTTCTTAAAAAAGACAGTGTAATATGTTGTCTATACTCAAACAAGGCTGCCGGTTTCCAAGACCTACCAAAGGAGACTCCAGTGCGATGCAGGGGGGAGGCCATTTGCTGAAGGAAAGATCTTGGACTTGTCTGTGGCCTTCACCTAAGAGCAATGAGGGAAATAAGGGTGATTATTTCCTTTGTAGTCATCTACAATTCATAATTTATTGTGGTAAAAACAACTAGTAATAATTTAATAAATAATTTTAAAATTATTTTGCCCTATTAACAACAAAATACCATCACATATGTAAATATTTCTTTACCTTTCTTCCCCTTTCTTGCTCCTTCCCGATGGCAGCCAGAGGTACCCTGAGGACTGCACCATGTGCCCTACTAAGGAGCAGCGGGGTGGGCAGAAGGCACGCGGGGGTGGCCATTCCCCGGCACTCCCCCACTCTGCCCACGGACCAGGACCCCACATCAGCCCCTGAGGGGGTGTCAGCCCCCGCTACAGCAACACCACAGCGGGGCCTCTCTCCAGCTCTCTGCAGCCCTGCCTGGCCATGGGCCTCACCGAGCTGGGCCCACCCACCGGCCCCGGGCCCAGCCCGGCCTCAGCCTCTCCTCAGGGAGGCGCCCAGTGCCCGGAGCTGGAGTTGCCCCGCTGCTGGCGGTGCCCCGCTGCCCGGCAGGGTCCTGTCTGACAGGCCCCGGGAGCCGCTGGGCCCTGTGGCGCCCCAAGGCGGGGAGCGACCCCCATCTTGGCTTGCTGACCGTGCCCTGCTTCGCTCCTGGCACCTGAGGAACCGCAGCCGCTCGCCACCGGCTCCTGCCGGAGGCAGAAGTCCCTCCTCCGCACAAACTGTGGCCAGTCGTGGCAGTCGCCATCTCCTCGAGTCAAGGTAAGCTTGAAATGCGTGGAGGCAGAGCAGGGGGAGATTCAGGACAGGGCCGTGGGACTGAGGGGATTTAGCCTCTGGGCTTTATTTTTAAACAACCCTCCCCCCAGGGCTGGAAATGCTAGTCAGCATTTCAGAGCTGCCTCTGGAGCACGGGGCCCCTCAAAACACACGCTCCCTACTGCTGAATGCTCGAAAACTGGTGTTTCCATTTCCACACAGCTAATGTGAAAGAGACTTAATGCCTTGGTGATTTCAGAATAATCGTTGCCTGTATGCATTTTAAGTGCAAGAGAGGTAGTTCATTTTGTTTTCAGGTTGCCTGCACCATGGGTGCATACAGGGGCAGTCTAGCATCTTGTGTAGCTCCTGGATGAAGAAACATAACCAATTGCCCCCCTGAGTAATTTGCACTCATAGACTAAGTGTCAGGATTGGAAAAATATCACTTTAAATCATGTCACGGCCATAGTAAGGAGGATGAAACTGCAGCTTAGTGCTTTCTTCAACGCTGATTAGTCACTGTGAATATATTCAAGCAATTGTGCTTCAGTGTAGAGGGTAAATGACTTTTTTTCCTCATGGGAGCCGTATAGCTATGCAACAGCTTTATAATATAAGATAAACCTCTGAAACACCAGTCATAGAAGGGGTTTCGGCATTTAAGTGCTTCCCTGGCTTCTGAATATCATGTTAAATAGAATACATTTTCTCTGGTGAAATAGGCCTGTAAGACAGAAATTTGTTGCACGTTGCATAGAGGGAGGTTAAAGTTTTTCCTGTTTTACTGCCTTGTAAAAAGGGACAGATGTAGCTGCCCAGACTCCTGTGGCACAGGTTGGGAGAAAACATCCAGGCATTTTATCCTGTCTTCTGTAACTAGCTCACACTTACTGGTATGTGACATATAACAGATCTAATATTTTAAAATCTTCTGCTTCAAGTGGTTATAGTGGCTGCTTTTCCACGCAGTCCATGTGGATGATGAGCAGCATCCAGAGCTATGACAAAATCAGTGCTACTGAATATTTGCCAGTATTTCTCTTCCATTTCCAGGTTACTCTGTTGTTAGTAAACACCTATGATGCTGTCTAATAAGCATTACAAGAGTTTTGGGGAGCTATTTGCTTCCTGTCTGGTGTCATGTTGTGAAGTCCTACAACTGGCAGTGTGCAAATTCCTGCTTTTTGCATTGGGAGACATTTTGCCCTTCATTACTTAAACTGTCACTAGGGTCTGATCACCAAAATGAGCAATTTTTCAAGATAGTAAAAGAATACTGTGCACCACAAAGTATTTTTTCCTATGCCCTTTCAGGGGAACAAGTAGTCAATGTAAATAAATTCTCTTTATTGACCTTCTGCAACAAGAGCTGCCTCAGAGTTCAATGCTTGGGTTCTCCTTTCAGAAACGGAGTCACAAAACCCAGATTCTTTATACAATAGTCTTCAAGAAGGTGGCACAAAGTATAATAAGATAATATAGGCCATAATTAAGTATGTGAGGATGGTGTTACTAAAGAGAAACTTCACACAACTATCTGTTGTTAGACTTTTGTTAGAGAGAACACTAAGATGCCTGGTTAGGTCTTTTGAACTTAAGAATAGTAGAAATCTAAGCAAAAGTCTTAAAACTGGTCTCTTTTTTATATATAATTTGATTATTTAACAGTCAGCACTCCCCATTGGTTAATCATAGGCATATACTGACTGCAAATATATCAGTGTCACAAATAGCAGGCCCAGTGAATTCAGTGTAATGTACTAGTTGGGATCAACATTGTTGAAACCATCATATGAATTAACAGGACAGAATAAATAAAGCCTTGTAGCTAGTTTCTAATTACATTTAAGTTTTCTTAGCTGTTTTAAACAAAAAAATAAGATACACTCTTGAGATATGGCAAGCTTCTTACATCTTAGACCAGGAATCTTCTGTGGCTTTGTTGTAAAGTGCAACATTTCTATTTTTATATTGTTGGCAAATAGTGCATTAAGTCATTGTAGAGTACCTAAAAGAGTTTCTGCAAATGTAATGCATTTGATATTGCAGCATATATAGGCTGCTAGTGATTTATTGTCCAATACTCTGTATGTAGCAACTTTCAGAAACAACACATTAACACATGGACAAATTACAGCTCTTATACCTTCATGTTCATGCTGTAGTATCACTATAGTCATAAGATCTGGTTTTAGTTCAGTAAGAATGTTGTTGGAAACTGTAGGTTTCTGCTCCCTTCAGAAAGACATTTATTTCCATTTGTAATGGAATCAACCATAAAAAAAATCTATTTACTTAAAAAAATTAATTGTGACTACAGAAAGAAAAAAACAAACCTATACTGAAGCTTTGCTGCAGTAAAAACATCTGTGAAATAGAAGAATTTGGCCTTTTATTTGTATTACTATGATAGCTATAGAGGCCTTAAAATATGAAGGTCTGGCTTAATTAACATAAGTTACACACAAAAGAATTTCTCTTCCTGCAGCATCTTCTTGGAAACCATTTCTCCATCATTATCATTATTTCCTCCTTTCAGTAGATATTAGCCATAATAATCTCACAGGACCTTCTTCCAGGCCTCCTGTTTCCTCCCAGACATACAGAGTTGTCAGCACCAGCTTTGAAAGTAAGTGCCTTTTCGCCCACTCTGCTGAGTAGTTTCTCAAAGCTGTGTTTTCCAGGTGACTTCTTTGCTCAGGTTCTACTAGGCCTTTTATCTTCTGTTTCTTGGTCCTCTTCCAGTAGTCCTAACTTGTTGACTAATTTAACTATTGCCTTGCTATAGGACCTTTAAATCTAACAATTAGATATACTAATCCTGTTTGAAATGGTAGACTGTAGGTTGGCAAACATTGCGTATCAGTTCCAACAGCAGTTAATTGGTGAAAACAAACCCTTAGTGTCAATCCTAATCATGAACGCTCTCATCATTGCTGCAGTGGAAGTGAAGGGGAATCAAAAGCTTGGAAACGATCTGGGTTTAATACCTGCAAACACGTGTCAAGCCTTCTTTGGTTTCATGGCTCTCAAACAGTGTGTCTGTAAGTTTGAGAGTGTTTTGCATGATGACATATTCAGTGTCGGTAGGTGTTATCTGACTTTGCCTTTTCCTTTCACCTTTTTGCGGTTCCACCAGAATAGGCTATCTTGCCTGTCATAAAAAGCTAGAATACTTTGCCTGGCAAAAAAATAACCTGGCAGCACACAGCTACAGGAAACATCTGTTTGTGAAAGTAACTAAACAGCAAAGGTTTTACATTCCAGTTTCCACTCAATTTAAGCAGAACAATATTCAAATGAAGCTATTAAAACGGAGTATTGGTGTAACCAAATGCTGAAATGACCTAGTTTTGTGACAATTTAAAAGTTATGAATTGTCCCAGCTGAAGCACCAGTGAATCAGTTGAGGCCAATAGTTATTCCAGCAAAAGCATTAAACTTTATATCACAGTCATTAACAATAGCCACTGTGGAAATGATCTGATCTTTCTCCTGCTGTCTTTTGGATTGACCTCTCTCAGAAAGCATCTCATGTTCTTGCAGAGTGTCTGGGTTTTGGATTTGCCATTCAGGGAAGTCTATGCCCAAACCCTTATGGCAGGCCTGAAATCTGGGAGTCTTATATTGGGATTGAATTTGGAATTGTTGCAGACTTTGTCAAGCCTTTACTTTTTTTCCAGCTTCACCTCTTGAATCACTGTTTATGGCATGTTTTACTGTGCAAGATACAGCCTTGCTTAAGGTTATGACAAAGGCCTTTGAGGGCACACTCTGCATTTTCAGAAGCATCTGCAGAATCAGCGGTGGTGTAACTCACTACATTTTGTCCGGGTCCAAATTCTGCTTCTGGGTAGATGATGATGCTCCATTTCAGTCCTTTGGAAGCTTTCAGGGAGAACAGTTGTTAACTTTATTGAGATGCTGACTTAAAATACAGTCAGCGGCTCCTGAAGTCCTTGAAGAAATTCCAGCAAACAGCTTTCCTGGCTTCCAAATTACTCCAAATTTCACTTCTATTGAGTGTTTATGCTTTATGATGGAGACAAAAATGAACGTATACCAAAACAACTTCAATACAGCCACATTAAACATAATTTGTTTCTTTAAAAAAAAAAAAAAATTGGAAGATAGGCTGTGGAGCAAAAAGATGTATGTTAAATGGGTTTTAAATGAGGAATAAAAAAGAATTACATAGCAACACTTAAAACTCTTAAACAACAATTATACCTCTGTTACTCAGGATTCTGCTGGATTGCAAAAGAAATGAGCATTGTTATTTTTGTAACCAAAAAAATCTTTGCTCGCAGAAGCAAAACAGAAAATAAACTTCACTGTGCAATATGTTCCAAGACCATTTTAGAAATTTTTTTTCCCCCGCTGCTTTTGCCAGTAATTGCCCTTCCTGTATGGCACAGATGAAAAGTCATAGCTCTTTAGAAGCCATTTTTTATAATAAATGTTACTTGTTTTATTTTTCTTTATTGCACTTAATTAATGCTAATTCTATTTTTCTCCTCTTTTCTGTCAGTCTAATGCCTGTTAATGCCTTTCTGTAAACAAAATTATTTAAACACCAAAAGTTCAAATAGAAATGAAGTTCTACAACAATATATCTACATCTGTAGGAAGCAGGCAGAAGGAAGCTGCTTCTCCAAAATCGATTTGGAAATGTAGAAGCTGAAAAAGTCCATCCAGATGGAATTGAGATTCTCTAAAGGTTTTGTGTTTTCAAATAGAATAAAATCTTATGGCTTCTCTAGTCAGTCCTTTCAGGGGGATATATTATTCTGTGAGGTGGCACAACTCAAAGTTGTAGAAGAAAAGATAAAGAATGCAATAAACTGTTGCCATAAACTCAAAAGGTGATAAATGTTTTTCAAAGCTCTGTATAAATAAAACCTATGCTATCAATTCGATGGTAAAAATTGTAAGCATATATGTTTTGCTTCATTTACTGCCCGAATGAAAATGAAACAATTTCTTAGGCCACGTTTCGACAACTAGACACATTTCTCCCGAGACTTTAAATTTGAGCACACGTGTGTCCATCTCCATCTTAATGAGTATGGATATTAATTATTCACTGAGGTTCATTTACGTGAAATTTAAATGAACAAGTTCTGCGGTTGACAAAAATACACAACATAGCTATTGTAAAGTAAAATACATCTACTTCAGAAATAGAGTATGGCTTTGGTCTGAACCTGTAATAAATTCTGTTCCACCACTGGCTGAAATGGAGAGACTTTCTTGCTTCCTGACACAGGGGCAGAGAAAGATTTGTTATATTTTGTTCGGAGCGTGGAACTTCATGACGTCTCTTTTGTAGAAATAATTCCATGTTTCTTTAGGAAAAAAACCAAACAAACGACTTTCTACTTTTCTTATGGCAGAAGTAGGAAGCAAAGGGAACTGTATATGGCAGTATAAATCTGCCATAACCACAAGCTCACCTTGAACGGCACACTAGAAATGAAAGTAACTGCTTTCTACAAAGGCTTTCTCTTCTTTTTTACACAAAGTTGTTGGAAAACTTAATGCTCCATTCTGGTTTTTATCCACTTCTTTTTAAATTTCTTTGCTATGTTTGGCTGAAATTTTCCATGAAGTACAGAAACTTTATTTGCTTTAACTTTCTTAGTCTCATTTCCGTCTTTTATTTTTGAATGTGAAAGCCTAAAATGTAGAAGAGAAGGGACGTTTCAGTGCCCTTGGAACATGAGTACATATCTTTGTGACCAGGGATGTTGCTTCAGTGTGATCTGTGTTGTGTCATAAAAAAAGAAATAAGATGTAGTCAGTCCTGTAGGCTACAGTGACAGAGTGATACTATTACAGCATCTCTACAGGCAGGCACTCTGAAGAGGAACAGATTGAGCAGCACGCACTAAACCACAGCCTTGGTGGAAAGTTAGTTCATGGAAGTCTCCCATCCTCCAATCCTACCCGGAAGGTGAACATGTTTATTAAAGTGAAGTTATATGGTTCTGTGGAAACTTTCTGCATTTCAAAGGACTATGGGCAGGATGGGTGATGTCATTTCTGGGGAGGATAGTCTAGATACAATATCAAAACAGAAGGCTGAAGAGTTAGGGTTAGCTCCTCTAAGGCATTTAACATTCTCAGTTGCATAAAGAAACTCAGTAATCAATAACTTTTGGTGTGCAATTTATAATGTCCAACATTAGCAGGGACTGGAGACTGTTGAAAATGTCACCAATTAGCTATATAAAGGCTAAATCCTCCAGGGGGGAAATCAGAAAACAAGTGAGTTTACAACAGTGAATCATCTTTATGAATTCTGATCATATTTTCCGATAACATCAGTGATACATGAGTGGACTTAAATATTATACAGCTCAAGGAATAAAACCAGAATATAGTAGAATAATTAAAATATATCCCTTCTGCTGAAGTTTCTAAGATGACTAATAGTTAGAATGGTCCAGATAAAGCATAAACGGTTATGCTTTTGCTGTGCTTGCCCTTTCAGTCTGATCTGAAGGATCACAATGTGGGATTGAAATTTTTTGTGTGTGCGTCACGTTCTGAACTCACAAATGCATTAGTCCCTAAACAATGGGACAGGTGTCAGTCTTGAACAAACGCCTGAAATGGGCAGAGCTCATTGTAAGACTGTAAGACATGGCCTCAATTCTTACAGTGCAAAGATGTATGCAATGAATTGTAATCCCTATTTTATACAAAGGGGAAAATGGGTCATAGTTGAGAGAACTGTTGAAGGTCACATAAAAATTCTTATGTAGAAACCAGGTGCAAAAGTCAAACCTGCTTGCAGCCCAGTTTTTCAATCATTTACTGTTTCCTGGCCTTAATCTTAAGAACAGCTTGTCAAGCTAACAAGGCTGAAGAAATTGCTTTATACATTTTAATGGCATCATTTAGAAAAATGCTGCTTTAATAAAATGCCTTTCTAGTAGACCTGCACTGTAGCAGAAGAGAAATGTGTGGATCAGGTAACATGAGAAATGTGTTCAACCATAAGGGGTAAATTCAATATATTGTATTTGACAGAATAGCAATCAAATCCATACCCTGAGATACTGCAAGAGGTTCATATCCTCTCGAATGTAACAACCTTCTCTAGGCTTAGATAGCGTGCTAAAAATTGCCAGTTCTTTCAGGCTTACATAATTTTTTCAGTAGTCCTTTTGCCACAAGTCACAATTTTGTTTATTATAACATGGGCCCATGTTTGATGTATCAAATTGCTTTATTTTCTAAAGGTAAAGGAAAAAAAAAATGAGAGAATCTCTTCCTTTTGATTTGATATTCCAGCTGTAAGATAAAGATTTCCTAGAGGAACCCCTGTGAATAAGCTGGGCCAAAGTATTTCCCTTTTGTGGTGCAGTGCTTTGTAGTATAACATAAGCGAGTGGTGGGAAGGGGTGGAAACACAAAAGAAGTGCATTGAACAGCACAGATGCCATTATCATCATAAATGTGAAGAAAAACTTTCAACATAGGTGGGGTGGGAGAAGGCAAGAGACAGTATGTCAAAGAAAACAAGGAGTACTTCTTTTGTAATGATAGGGGAACTTAAATGGGCCTTGCAATGTGAGAAAAGGGATTTATCCTTTCTCGTAAAAACCGTAACTTAAAATCTCTGATCACTAAAAGAGTTCAGTGTAACTTGAGCTCTTCCATCTGGGAACTTAAGGAAGTACTAGAATATGTATGTGGATATCTACAATAAGAAATAGTGTTAACTAATGGCACGTGCATTTCTATACCTATGTACTTTTTCATACTCCTGTTTTAAGAGATTTCACTGAAATTACATAGCTATCCATGCTGCCATTGAAGACTCCCAACGGAGACATTGTAAACCCAGAACACTTAATTGTTACTAGGGTTTTGGGTACAACTGGCTGTCTCTTTCTCCCTCTGGACTGAAATTATAGAAGAAAAAATGGTAGATACAGACCATCAGAGGAAGTACAACACTCCAGTCTTCCCTGTTAAGTGAAAAATCTTCCTTGGTGTGTCAGAAAAGGGAGTTCATCTGATAGAATGCTGAAATTACATTCTGGTCTTTTGCACTTAACTAAAAGCATTGCATAGAATATACTCCCCATAGGGGAGTTAGTCATGATAAGCGGATTTTGTGCCTGCAGTTTTGGGGATGTGCCAGTATCTGGAAAATAAATGGCAATAAGTTGACTCAACTTGCACGAAAATATCTTGACTCAGATCTCTGCAATGCCATTTGCTATTCACTCTTGTTATTGTTCTCATCAAGAGATGATAGAACTTGTTATGGAGAACTGGGAAATTAGTGTTTCTACAGCTCAGTGATTCTTCAAAGATTTTTCAGACTTGCTCTTTTTCGACTCACCAATTTATTTCATGGGGTGTTTTTTCAGGGTTATGATCTTAAGCAGGCAAAGTCAAAGTATAGTGGAGTGGAGGACGTGCAATGCAGTGAATGCTAAAAGCTTGAAATTTTGGTAGTAGGACGGTGAAAGTGGAGTATGTTGTGTGGCAGACTGCTTTTACAAAGGGAAGCATGCATGCCTGTGAGTTGAAAAGCAGACCAGGTACTTCTAAATAGTGTCATTACCTTCTCGTAGATCATGTGTTTTCCCTCAACATGTTTTGGGATACATCTTACCTGTTTTACATCTGTTATTTTTCCTACTTTCACAGAAGACTATTACAAAATGATTGTTGGAGGCACTGTGTTTAATTATGAATGCAGTACACCAAGAATATTTGCCTTCCTGTAAGGAATTGTTATCTTTCACTTCCTCTTTCTTTTTCTGATATGAACTGGTTTTTATATATCCATGGTATAGCTGCATTTCACCTTTAAGGGAAGGAAAATCCTCTACTGTGATTATTTTCTGAATAATTTTACAATCTGGAATTAGATTTTCTTCCAGTTTTGGTGTGTAACTCAGGTCTTGGTTTTGTATGCTTTCACTTACACTAAAGGGTAGAAGTAAATACATTCTATCACTTGAAAGCAAACCTACATTTGGACTTGTGTATTTGACTTGCGATTGAAAATTACAAGAGAAACAGTAACACAGATGGTAACTTAGAACTTCTAGGAAGATTGGGAGCTGGTTTTAGTTCCCATCTTTCCATTGTCTATATTGAATACAGCCACATATAACATGCAGATGCCTTCAGACCAACCTCTTGTGCATTCCTTCTGCCTATCACCAAAACTCCAAGATTAAAAATCTATGTCTCATTAAACAGGAAGGGAGGAGAATATTGCCTTAGAAATATTACAGTCTGTCAAGATTGCCTTGTCCCAGAGTGGAGACTTATCTGTAAAACCTGCACACAATTACTTTTTAATGATTTTATCCTGGCTCATTAGGAGAGCACCTACCACTGAGACTTAAGAGTAATCATGCAGCTGTACCCGTGGTACAGCTACTGTGCATCTTGGAGAGGCACAGCAGCATTTATTGGGCTGGCTTTAAAACCCAGAAAATGTAAATGAGATAGAAAAGAGAAAACACAAAGCTTGCAAAGTATGTTCATGATATTGTGTGTTATAACAACAGCAAAGATTTCCCTGCTTGATTTTCATTGCCATTCTCTTTGTATAATTTATTGAATAGATTTGCTGGACACTGTTTATAACAAGATACCTTCTACATTTTGGATTTGAGGTGTATTGTAAGCCTCTACTTGCTTTAAAAAGGAAGGTAATGAGTTATATCTTTGCTGAATCTATCTGGAGTACCTTCTTGCTTTTATTTCAACTTATATGGAACATAAGTTGCATTTTTTTCCACTCACCCATAAGAATTTGGTTTCACCTGGTCGACCTGACTAAAAAGCAGAATTTTGGAATTTCTGGTGAGATACAGCAATTGCATACACATGACTTATAGATAGTGATTTAAATTAATTTTCCTTTTGGTGCATAAGGACAGAAAAATTTTTTCCATTAACTGCTCTCTAGCAAGCAGGTAGCTTAATCTTGGTCAGTTCTTGCAGAGTCTTGGAGGACATGCAATCTTGCTCATGATTTGAATAGCTGTTGCATTTTGAGGTACCTTTTATCATCTCTAATTGTAACTGAAGGGAAGTTGTTACAAATGTATCCTTCTTAAAGAAAGTTAATTCGTTATGTGGACTGTGTTTAAGAGTTCACATCAGTACATGCTCCTGTATGAACGTCCACAAACTGATACATACACAAAACCTGGCAGCAATTTCATATATAAGGAGAAATGGAATAGAGGATTGTGGTGGTTTAGACCCAGCTGGGAGGTGACCACCACATGGCTTCTCGCTCAACACCTCCCCCACCCCCCAGACTGGGTAGAAGAGGAAGGGAAGTACAACCCAGTGTCAGATAAGGAGATTTTCTTGTAACAGCACAACAGGAGAAGTAACAAACAACAACAACAATAATAGCAATTAAACAATACTAAAGGAGTGGTACCAAACGAGCTGAGAAATGCGGTGCCACTCTGACCACCCATCCAAACTCAGGTGCTTTGCTTGCTCCCCCGCCCCCTCCTCTATATACCAGGCATGAGTCAGTGTGGTATCCAATAACCTGCTGCCTGGTTCTGTTGCCTATCTTGGCTGTGGCCCCCCTCCCATTTTCTGGTGAAAACTAACCCTATCCTAGCTGATCCAGGATGTTAAACTATATCTTAAAAAATCAGATTTAATCCTTGGAAAGAAATTATAAATTCAAGGTGATGACTTAATTTTCACGATGCTGCATTTTGAACCGTTTGTTTCTAGATTTTGTTTGGCACTTGGAGAAGCAGAAGTATCTTTAAAAATATTTAATAGTCTTTTTGGAAGAAAAAAACCCACAAAGTTCTGATAAACACAAGAGGAAAAATGTAAGAATTAGAGGATATGAATTAGTTTAAACACACTATCTTTTTACTTTATTTAAAAAGACAACACTGTTGTAATTTTTCCCTTACATGACTCAAAGCGTAAATCAAAATGCTATGAGCAAACCAATGCAATTATACTTCTTTTACTAGACACACAATTAATCTGGTTGTTCATGTAGAGTATATTAACTACACACTGAAGGATGATGAATTTTGAGACTGCTTCATACACAAGGGAGTAAGTAGTTGTTATGAATATTACTCTTTACACACTATTTAATATACAAAACTCTCCGCCGTTTTGTCAGAGGTACTGCAGATTTAAAAGGGCTGATAGCTAAACCACATATTTTCTATAAGCAAAAATTAGAATTTTTTTCTTGCTGTAATGAGATGATCAGACTAAAGGGGGGGGGAAATAAAAGTAGTTTTCCCTATAAACAGTTCCTATCTTTTACTAACATAGGAAGGAATAGAACTAATGATGCTCTGAAAGCAGTTGAGAGTGGGGAACAGAATTTTTATTTAAAACTGTCAGAGTAGAGCTCTGCAGGTTTTCCCTCCTCCATTTCACATTTACTTCTAAGAAGTGTAACAATGAAAATTCTTGTATTTGTAGAAAGCTCATGTCATTCATATAAGTTCTTACTTGCCAAAGTTTCTGTATGTTTTTGTAGTGCATAGAACTTCAGTGACTATAGTGAAAACTTCTCACCTCATTCATCTTCAACTACATCCCAAACAACTTTGCATCATTTGATACTGTCTTGATCATTCTTGAGATACATGGGGCAAAGTCAGCAAAGAATAGCAGCCACCATCAGTTCTCCCACTTAGATAACCCTTACGCATTTTTTAGCAAACTATCCCAGCAGAAGGAGGGTTTTTTGACACAGATAAGCTAGCACAATTGGTACCTAGTACTACTGGTTGTTCTTGCTCAATCTGCTACTTCAAGTCCTTGATTTACTTCCTATGATCCATATAGCTGCTTATAGCTGAGTGGTAATGACTGCTCCACTCATTAACCAGCACAGGGCATCTGCTGCCACCTGATTGGGTTTAGATGAAGTCTGTCTCCTGCATTCGCTGCAAGGGACCAGTGACTTCAGTTGCCTCAGGGAAGCAGCCTCAGCGTTAATGTTCAGCATTTAATTTGGTTATTCTCTACCGCTCTCAATATGTAATGCAACATGAATATTTTGTATATGCAGTAGAAGCACTTTTAGATCTTTGCTGAAAATCATTTTACAAAGACAGTTTGTTTTCCCTCTGCAAGTAAAACTTTATCAGCAGCAACCTTTTTCCTATGACTTGAATATCTATGGGTAAGTTCAACTAAAGAAAACCATGTGGACACTCTTCTTAGGGTCCCTAAATGTGAACTACATTTAAGGAGGTGGCCAATGGTGAACAAATGCGTTCACCTTTCTTGCTTGTTTTTTCAACCAGCTAACAATCAATTCTTATATTTCTTTTATTGGCAGTTTATAAATGTTTATATATGGTGTTTTAAAGACCTTATTATGCTATATTTTGTTATACTGAATGTTACAGAATGTTTCCTTCTTACATTGGTATTAGTAACACATCCCAAGGGAGATAGTTTGCTGTTTCTCTCCCAAGTTTATATACAACTCATAACATTAGAGTGGAATACAAATCAAAAGAATGTTAGGCCTTTTCTGTAATGTGGTCCTCCACTATTTATGTTTGCATATATTCCAATAAGATTTGCTCAGTAAGTGTTATATTTTGATTTATAAATCATATTTAAAATAGAACAGAGTCATCTTCAACTAGACCAGGCTGCTCAGAGCCCCATCCAGCCTGACCTGGAATGTTTCCAGGGACGGGGCATCTACTACCTCTCTGGCTAACCTGTGCCAGTGTTTCACCAAACACAGTATGTCAGAGAAGATAATATATTAAGATGAAAATTATCTGGAAGCTAAGACATGCTTGTGATTTTTATCTTCCAGTCCTTAACACACACAGCTTTTCCTATGGCACAACTCAATTTGCTCCTTTCTTACTTTGCTTCTTTCTTACTTAAATTCATGCTGTGTTTTTTGTCTCATATATCTATTTGATGGACTTTCTTCAGGACAATATCATGGATTTGAGGATCTGTGCAAATTAAAATGTTACCTTCAAATAATGTGGTCACATTGACCATATCAAAAAGTAGGCACCAGAGAAAAAGTGGTCCATTGGTCTCTTAGGAGAGGAACTGAGCAGAGGCTGTAACAGATGAGCCACTACAGCCCTGGGACTGAAGTCTGTGAGAGTAGCTTTCCCAGCATCACCATCTGCTCTTGTAGAAGGATGCATAAACACAGCTTCCACAGGCTAAGCATTTCAGAAAATAGCCGAACAACACATGTTACCAGAAAGAATACGCGTCATCTCTGTTTTGGGAGGGAGTTGAGATGTATGTCAAATGCAAAAGGAACTGACATTATGAGCAATTGCAGTCTGACATCAGAAACCACAAGGATGCACAGACAGCTCTCTAAGTATCTCTTTCAAACTGAACTTGAAAAAATATTTCAAGTGTTACAAGACTCAGATTTATCTTTACAAATTTATCAGTCAAATGCTGTGTTGCCTTATTTAGTGTGCCATTCGTAAGACTGCCATGAAGATATTTTTTTAGACAAGCAAATCTAGTGTACAGATGAACAAATCTTAGGAAAAGATGTGAAGGAAGTATTTCCTTCTCAAAAACACCAGTAAAAAATCCGCTAGCAGAATAAACAGAGGAGAATTCCAAATAGGCTATATACACACCTTGGAATGTTACTCCTTTAAAAAATTCAGAATTTGGCCTTGTAATATCCAGTCTGTCTAGAAATAACAAACAGGAAGATCAAATAAAATCTCTGAAGACAGTAAGTAGAGACAATATTCCCCCCCCCCCCCAAAAAAAAAAAAAATTTTAAAAAAAAATCAGAATATGTTAAAAATCATAGTGCTAGAATACCAAAGAAAAATGAGATTAAATTTCCTGTGGAGAAAGTGAGAGGTGATATGTCGTCGGAAGAAAGGGAAATCTGTGCTCCAGAGAAAAACAAAGGAAAATCCACAAGCAAAATTTAAACATTAGATTAGAAGATTAGATACTCCCTTTGATAAAAATGGTAGTTGGCCTTCTCTGATCAGGGAAGAAACATTGCCTTTCATGTTACAGAGGTCTGAAGTACTTGGCAGCCTTCTTCCAATCTACCTTGGTGCTTCTAAGAGTTTATTAAAGTAATTGACCCTAAGGTGCAGTTTGCACACTTAAAGTAAGGGAGGAATTGAACTAATGTTAAGTTGATGTCAAATGAGAGATTTATCTTCTTTCCTTTTTACAATGACCAAAGACTTAAGAAAATCCTCATGTTATGTAGGCATCTTGTGACTTTGTTAGTTGAATGTTGTTCAACAGTGGTGAAAGGATTCAATTTCAGATGTACCTGGTAGAATGGCAGATTCAAGGCCATATTACGTTTTAAAGGAAGTAACAGTTCTGTGTTTGGAGTCAAATACTTTCTCCTGTGGAAAAGGACACGGAAAAACCTTGCCCTCTGGTGTCTGGAAAAGCAGGAAGCAGGCGTAAATCCTGTTTGCACTACATGGAATACAGTTCAGATTTGGTTGTAGCTTGAGTAGTTTAACTGGTTTGAGTAACAGAAGTTTTCTTTAGTTGCAGATCTGTAAGAAGAAAGACAACCACCAAGCCACTTAATATTTGAATTCATTTTTTCATTGGAAGGAAACAAAAAGTGTGGATACAGTACTTGAAAGCAAATGGAAATGAGTTTTTAGAACAAGCTGAAGGTGGTTGCACTAGCAGCCATTCAAATAATAGGAATAGATATATCTGGATATCTTGTTATGTGCAGCAGTTTTACTTTTTTTTTTTTTTTTTTCCTGGAAAGGTAGAATGCAGTCTTAATTTAATAGACAGTATAACCCACTTTACAACTACTGAGGAAAATCTGACCCTATCTGATGTAAATCTATTATCTTCCATTTAAAACTAGATCACTTAAGCATTAGTGGAAAGCCACTTAAAGAACACTAGTCCTGCATTTATAGAAATAATTCATCTTCTTGGTATCCAGTCTGTGTCTATCACAGCAAGAATTGTGAACACTGATGCTCATTTCTTCTCATCACCCTATTGCAATCCACTGACTTTCAAGATGGTTACTCTACGCTGGTCCAGTGTAAGTGGAGAATTAGGGCATGTCAGATATAGCTGAAACAGAAGAATTGGGTATTGAAATATAGATAAAATCATGAGAAGCATAGCTAATTACATTCTAAAAAGCATAGAATGAATAATCTAGCCTGAAAATTGTCTACTTATTCACATAAATAGTCCATTACTATATTTCCATCACAGTTGTTAAATTGTGTGTTAAATAGGATATTTATCTCTTGTGAGAACAAGGTATTCACTTTTTTTCACTATGGGATGGGCTATTTTGCCAGAACATTATCCCTGGCTGACACTGAATAGCCCATATGGGTCATCAGGAATCCAAGTTTGTTTTATCCTTTCAGTTATGACAAGACTGTTTCTTTTTTCCAAAGGTTGCATAATGGTTGTTTCCTTGGCCAAATGTTATTTGCTTTACTGGGATGAAAAAAAAAAAAGCTTAATGGAATTAACCTTAATAAAGTAATCTTTTCCATGTTTAGTTATAAATCATCCAAACTTTATATTTGTAGTGGTTTAACAAAGACTGAAACAGGAAAGAAAGATTACAGTTGTTTTTTCAACATACCTTTACCTTTACTTGAAAAAGGAATCAAACAGTCTCATTTTGGAATACAATTTTTTAATTAGCTCATGCAAATTGTACACTCATTTTCATAAGAGAACTAACGGCTACAGTCAGTTGCTGCTATGTAAATAAAACAGTCAACTAAAGGGCAATTGTTTTAAAGTATAATCAAAATCTCTGACATAACAAATTAAATGGCAAATATGCAAAGTTTCATGTTCTTTGAGTGCCAATGATTTCATTGCCTCAATAAAAAGTATTTTAAACCTGTTTACTTCCTGACTATTTGCTCACCCTGTCTTTTCCTTTCTTACATTACAATAACTAACATTCTTTAATGTTGTCTACCAGTCACAGGGGAAGCTCATGTAACCAATAATATCAAACCTCAATAAATTGGATTATTTTCACTGGATTACACAAAATTTGACAGAATATTGCAATTTACAATTTCATAGTATATAAATTCTTCAAGGCAGAATGCTCAACTGACTTAAATAATTTACAGTCTGAAAATGATATAATAGGCAAACTCTAATGGAAAAAATAAAATATTGCAGGATATCTTGAATACTTAATCATGTTGTACTCAAGAAATCAAAGTCTGCTATCAAACTATCCTCATGCGTGTTATCCTTTCAGCAACTGATCTTGTTTTTTAAAAGATAGTAAAGTCTAATAAACTTAATGGCTGCTGTACATCTTGTCAGAGTGCTGCTTTTTAGAAATTTAAATGCTGAAACTCTATTACCTATTACAGAATGAAATTGCAACTTCTAAGTTATAATTAATTCCCATTTAAGTCATAAAAAGTCTATGTGAGAAATATATCACTGAGAATATATGGCTGTATATTTCCATTACCTTTGAACCTCACAGTAGGTTTTGTGAAACTCTGAAGACATTATGTAAAGTAATAGAAGATAGTACTAGTAATAAGAATTCATAAATGTAATTATCCAACAATAAAACACACAGTATGTAAACTTAAACAAACGTATTTAAAACAAATGTGTTAGAAAATCTTTTTGCTTTGCCTGTACACATGGCAGATGGCAGATATTACCATAAAATGAATTGAATGGAATTTTAGAAAGGAATAATTTTGCCCAATATCATATATAGCACATGTGTCTGTGGAAAAGTACATCATGTTCCATTGTGAAAAGACATAACTAAAGCTGTACATTCTTACTGCAGGAGTTAAGCAACGTGTGAGCAAAGGAAATGAAGCTTAGCATGGTCCATTTTCAGGATATGAAAATGTGGATTTTTTTTTTCCCTAAAGACTCTTTAAAGGCTCCTTAGCTACAAGCACGAGTTCAAGGAGTTTCATATTGCTAATAATTATGTTCCCTTCAGTTTTACTGTTGCCACATGTGAGATATTGTGGCTTACATTTGCAAACTTAGGACATTTTAAAAAACCTCAGAATTTGGCATAGTTCTTGCAGGTACTGTCTGAAGCTCAAAGGATGCTCTCCAGTGTGCAGTATATCAGCTGCCATAAGCAATTATTTATCTTTCAATTTTGTGTGCAATCTCCATGGCTTCTGAAAGTTTTAAAGGGATAAAATCTAATGTGGATGATGGGAACTGCCAACAAAAGGAGGCAAAATATTATCCCGCATACCCCATCTATAGGAATCAGTCAATAACATAAATGTCATATTTAGATCATCTACAGAAAATCTTCCTCTTAAAAAACCAACCAACCAACACAACAAAAACAAAACCAAGAAAAATCTGTGTCTTACTAGAAGTGTGCCCATTACAAAATAAAGCATCAATGTGAATTATTCAAGGGAGAAGCAACCCTCATTACATGCAGGATGCAGTTTTCCTCTCTGCGATGCAAAACACAAACCAGTATTTCCTGCCTTCCACCCCACCCCACAAACCTGTAGCCTCAATAATCTTAAACTCTGAGCTGAAAAAAATGCATTTTAGAAGTCCAGACTTTGTGTTCATTTCCTATTGCTAGTTCAGGTATCTCCTGGTGTGTTACTTGTTGTGAATTCCATTTTAAAGAGTCTCATTATGCTCATACACATTGTAGAATTGAATTGTGCCTGAATCAAGACTAAACTCCACAACAGGATCCAGTCCCTAAAAGTTTTACGCTAAAGTACCAAACTCATAACTCAGTGTTCAAGCTTCTAGGTGTATTAAGCTTTGCATGCGGAATAAGAACTGGCTATGGGACCTGGTATTGACAGCAAATCATCTCTCTAGTCCCACAGAAGAAAGCAAATGAGGGAAATGAAAGCACAAGAGACTCTCTGGAGGTCAGAGTGGAACCCCTGTTATGCCCAGGAGTTGTGATTACTGTATGTTTCCTAAAAAAAATCAAGAGTTTGGCAGGATGCGGCTTGTAAAGCAGGGGTTTATGTCACTGTGTATCCCATGGAGGATTAATGACTGTACTGTGTCTCTGTCAGTCTCTGACTTGATGGGGATTGTCTTGGTAAGTGTTCCTGTAGATGTCTCAAGTCAGGAGGCATTCATGAGTGTATGAGTTTCCAACACAGGAAAAGTGTAACAGGAGGCGCTTTTGGTGAAAGATTGCAATATTGAACAAGTAAGATAGCTTGAATTCCATGTTCATCGCAAAGTGCCCAGAAATGACATTTGTAATGTCAATCAGCAGATTTCTCATTATCTATAAAATTGATGCTTGTGACTTGGGTCAGAACATTAGAAGACACTGGAAAACACTAGACAACAGAATATTGGAGTAAGTCTTGGCATCACATGAAAGCCTTAAAAGAAACTCAAGAGAGTACAGAGACAATTCCACATAATTTTTTGTTATGCACTGTACTGTTAAAGGAGAGTTCCCTTCAAATAAATATCTATTCCAGATTTCATGTTTTTAATAAGAAGAATACATCTCCAAGAATGCTTAGAAATAGCATTTTAATTAAAAAAAATATATATTCCCCCAAAGGATGCCTAGTTGCTTTCATATGGTAACAAAGCTTTCATGTTAACAAGTTTTTGAGTCCAAAAAGAGCTCAAAAATCTCAGTCAAAACTTAAGATAATAAAGAATATATTAGGAAAGAGAAGGATATTTTGCATATGAAAAAAAAATGGCAAAGGAAATAAAAAGTTTACTAATCATGGAATAGCTATACCACAAAAAATCCTAGGAAAAGGGAATTTTGTTGCTGACAGTGGATTATGTCAGAGTTCCCTTACATTAACAGAGCAATAATTTTTTAGATTTCCTCATCTGAAATCCTTCAACATCACCTTCAGAAGCCTAGCCCATATATATGCTCTCCTAGGAAAGATTAGATTTAAAATTCAAGGTCAAACCCTTATGGAGGAAATAGTCATTTGGAACACAAGTTCTACTTCCAGAAATATCAATAGTAAAATACTGAATAACATGACGAAGACAGTGCTAAACTAATTTCTTTGCATTAGACCTCCTACCTTTAATAGAACTTTTTTTTTCTTTAGAAGACTGTCTGGTACTGGTACTGGAATTACAACTCTGTTTTCTCCAGGAAGGGAGAAGGAACTGGGGAGTGGGCCAGAGAGGGGGACAATGTAAGAGCATTTAAATTCTCAGGTGGAGGAAGTGGCTTGTCTTAATATGTCCTCTTAAATTTCCAGTATCAAAAAGATTTCCTGATATTCCAATTCCTGTTAAATGTTAATGCTTATAAAAGTTAGTGCTGGTATTACTTAATTAATTTCATTATCTAAAAGGTAGAAGCTAGGTTCAAAAGCTAGCCTACCTAGATGAGTCATTAGTTCTGTTTTGTTTCTGTGTGTTATGAACTGTCTGAATTTTAACCTCAGCAGAGATTTTAAAATAATGAATGGGGGATAAGTTGAACTACTCAAATTTTCTCAGTTTTCCCACTTTACACTCCTTTAGTAACGGTGACATTTTACGTAGTGTCAGATAATATAAAAAATGGCTGTTCCATTTAATCCACTTAAAAACTGAAACTGTGTTCATTATAGCTTTCCTTTGCAACTTCTAATTGTTCAAATTCTCTGTTTCTAATTTCGGATTCTTGTAACATAATGACATTAAGTTTGGATGAGTATTTCTGAAATAAAAGTTTCAACAACTCCCTAAAATCTAAAGATGTCCAGTACTATTTTTTGTTTTTCCTGGATGTCTAATGGGGTAAATTTTGCTCTGGATGTCCAAAAAACTTTATGAGATCTTTTTTAATTCTCCCGGGAATTACTTCTTGTGTGAAGTGCAACCGTATGGCAAAAGAGCTCTTTAACTGGCCTCTGTAGCCATATGCTTTTTAGAGGGTAAGTTTTCCTCAAGGTAGAATAAGAAAGAGGGAAAAGGTGTCTGTCATGACATTTATTGTGGCGGAGCCTGAAGAGGTGATACAAGTGGTCTTGTCACCAGAGAAAAGAGATCTGTTTGCTGTTTGAATTGCCATTTCGTGGGAGATGAGCATGGCTTAATTAAGTGTATGTTTAAATAGTACAGTATTGCATACTTCTGATGCTTGTAGAACTTAGCTACAAGCTTTCTTGGTGTGGATTTTGAATTTACAGTGCATAGGTGCTCATCATTACGGCTTCTTAGTGTTATGTGAAATCCGAACGGTTTTTCCCTGACACAGACAAGAGCGCACACAGTGACTGCTCCTGTCTGGAGTGCCCAGCTCAGCAAAGAATAACATTTCCATTACCACCTTTCACAAAGGGCAGTGTATTGATGCCTCAAAATAACCGGGTAAACATTTGGGGCATTGCAAGGGATTTTTGGAAAAGACTTGAGTTATGGCATAGTTAGGCTAGCATTAGGAGAAATGCATTATGAGCAACCTTAAATCCAAGGTGCAGACCGGGCTGCTGTAAGGGTCTTGAGAGCATCTCCCCTCCTGGGGCAGGCTGGGGGAGACGATCAGCTCTGAGCCAGTGCAGCCAAGGGGGATCCTTGTGCTGCTGCTGGCTGTGGTGGGAAGCTCCCAAACAGTGCTGTGCTACAAGGAGGTCACTGTCAGGGCTGAACCCTGCCGGTGGAAACTGCTTTTAGCTGAGGCTCTCCTGCTTGGTCCCTGCCTGAGCTGCAGCTCCACTGCACTGCAGTCCTGTCCTGCCTGGGCATGAGCCTGCTGAGCCTGGCACTGACCCAACCAAACCCACAGTCCCCAGTGAGATGCCCAATTCCAATGGTTGGGGCTGCCCCCAGCTGCTCCCCTGACCTGTGCTGCTGCCTGGCATGCAAGCATCTGTCCTGCTGCTCTGCGGGAGCCCTTGCTGCTTCCAGCAGCCCAACCCCAAGGAGCTACCAGAGGGAGGGTGGCAGTCATGTTCAAGTGAGAGTCAGCCATTTCCATTTTGGTGAGGTAGGTCTGAGGTCAAGCCAGGAACACCATCCAGCCAGTCAGGGTCAGGATCAGTCCCAGTGCCAGTTCAGTGGTAGGGGAAGATCCACGGTGACTGGGCAGGTTTGGGTAAAGTTGGGAAGGCAGCCTGTCAATCTGGGTCCCCTAGCCTCTCACAGGCTGCAGTGTGCCAGGAGCTGTAGCTGGGGGCTACAGAGGCTTGGCTTAAAACAGCTCTCTTGGGCAAGGGGCTGGCCCTGGCTGAGGCCTTTCTGCAGTGCTGTCTTGGGAACATTCCCCATGGCTACTAGTGGAATGGTGGGGAGCCATCAGCTTCCCTCTCTCTAAGTTGTCCCTGAGCTGCAGCAGATAAATCTTCAGGAGAAGAGATCCTCTTGGAGCCTTACAGCTGCCAGTGCTCAGTCCTTAGCCTATTTTGTTAGATACTTTTTGATCAAAATCCTGCCGAAATGGAAGGATGGTTGTTTGCAGATCTGTGTCCAGCCTAGAAAGTGACTTCCTTGGTAGCATGTAGATTAGATGTTTCTGACAGCCTATTACAGAAATAGAAATAAATGCCATAGATGTTGTAGTCCTGTGTGTCTGGGTAGAGACAATAGAGCCCCAGTGGAGCACCATTCCCTCCATCATATACCCAGGAGTTTTCCACAGTCCCACCGTTCTCTCACAGATTTTATGGCTTGCAGTGGACTGTGGAGAAACCAGTACAATTATTCTTAGTGGCATCAAGCTTGTAGGTAGTGTCAGCTGGCCCTATATCACATAAAGGCTTATTTAAATAAATTTCTCTAGAGCATTGAGAATATAATGGAATGTCCTTGGGGCACTGTGATCTTCAGAGAACATATTATTATTACGACAGCAGTCAATAATCAAAAATACCAATAAGAGAGTTACCTTATGCTGTGGGAAGAGGTCGGGACGTGCTGAGGTTCTTAAAATGGGGATGATGTTTGATATTCACATTACCACTTGTGATTGCTTAGTACCAGAAACTCAATGAATGATCACCTTGATAAATATGATGAATTATTGTGTCCTTCTATGGGACCCTGGAAAGTTATGTGTACCTCACTGATGCTATTACTGAAATCTCACCTCACTCTCTGAGGTAATGTAAGCTCACCGGTGCACGAGCTTTGAAATGTGTAGCACAAGCCCATGATGCCTTCCTGCAGCCACATGGTAATTCCATCGCAAGTGCTTATATTGCCTAGAACCATCAAAACCTGCCTTTTCTGGCCTGACTTCTAGCAGCTTGAGTAATAGTGAGATGTCAAAAATGTTGGTACATGGATGAGTAGGTGATTGAAGGCTAGAGGGTTAAGTGGTAATGAATGTTAGCCAGTCCTAAGGAGAACAAGGTGTTCTAGTGCTGTGATGCTGGCTCTGATCTCTGCTTCCTTCCTCGTTCATTTCCAAATGCCCCAGTGTTTTTCTCATAGCCTACACTGATAAAAGTAGTATCTGTATGGATGTCAAAGAAATGTGGTCACTGAAGGATGTTGGGATATTATGTCCATGACTTGGAATGGTGCTGCTTTTGGCAGGGTAAACCAGGCCAGACAGATAATGTGGTTTGTGGAACACAACAGTCTGTGTATGAGACGGGGCTTTGCCTTGTTGCACTCCAGGCTGAGCCACCTTCACTGGTAGAACCCTTAAAAGTGACCTGAAAAATATGATAGAGAAGCTTTCTGAGGTAATCAAAGCATTCTGATGAATTTTGGAAAATAATAACCTTCCTGGCACATTTTTTAATCCTGTGTGGTTATATAATCAAGCATGAAAACCATAAGCTGGAGCACATATGAATGTGAACTCAAAGATAAAAACCACTGTGGAATGATTCAATTAAACTCTCACTTCAAGATGTCCGATAAATACATATTTAAAAAGAACCCAACCAACCAATCAAGTTTCTCTTCAGAAAGAACCATATTTAATACATTATTTTTAAATACAGTCTGGATTTAGGCAGGATCTGAGTTTGTATTGGTAATATTCTTATTCCAGGTCTTCTCATTTAGCTCTTCCTTACCTGGTCACTCTCAAATGATTGGTTTCATACCCTTTTTTAATACTTACATTCAAAAATTGAAACTGTAATAGAAGTAGAAATATTACAAGATATGGTTGGTTTATGTAACCTTTCAGGAGATACATGTATCTACCCTGCTTTGTAATTTAAAAAAAAAATAAATCCGAATTTGTCAGACTGTAGATCTGTCATATAATCCTCTTTTAGTAAGTCCAGGTGTTAGTAGCTAGAATAAGATAATACACAGCAAAATACATGATAATCATCAGACACAGTCTAGTAGTTTAGTATATATGAGTAGCTATTACTGGCAGAGAAAGTCATCTTTCCAAGTGGATGTTACATGCTTGGGAAGTACATGAGATGTGAGGTAAAGGTCAGTGATGGCTTCTTATAGACCAAAGGTTAGAAGAAAACACTTGAATGCTTAGTAGCCAATAAATATATATTATTGTATGCAGATTAGGGTACAATGATACAGTAATATTCAATTACATCATATGCATTAAGATTTTTGGGGTGTTGTTTGTGCACTGTGACTGCATTCCTCTGTCCTTTAGTCAGTTTTAATTTTACAGATGCTTAGAATTTTCCTGTGCGTTCAGTGGTAAGACAAATTATAAATTAAACATAGTTGCTTCCCTAAAAGTAACTGGCCAGCTAGGAAAATGGCATTAATTTTTATTTCTGATTTTAAATGTCTGTCTTCTTTGAAGTTTGCTTTTATCTGGATTCACATAATCATCCTTATACACTACATATCACTGTAGTACAGAACTTACCGTGCTGTATGCTTCATGCATATTAGCATATGTGACTGAAAACTTCTTCTGGGAAAGCTTTACTTACACTGTTGATTTAATAAAAATGTTCTAGATTAAATTTGACAGGATTTTTCTTTTCATTCTTTTTCTTTCCATGGAGTATGGTAATGTTACTTAGTTTAATGCTCTACTGTCAAATTTGCAGTTCTCCTTATAAAATGATCTGTCATTAGGTATATTATGAACAAAAAATAAATAACAATGTTGTAAAAAATATGAAGAGGAGATAGTTATATAAAATCAAACTTTTAATTGAACTAGAAATATTTTTTCAGAGTTCTTTTATTCCATTTTAAGAACCACATGTTAGAGTTTTCTGCATTCTTCTTTAATTACGTTTTGTAGACTGATTCTATTATTTTCTCTACTGTACTCTTTTACTCTCACACTAATACAAAAAAAAGCTCTAATTTTTATCATTTGATAAATTTTATCATTTATCATTTGATTCAGGCTGAAGATAACATGCATTTTTTTCTGCAATGTAACATTACTTTCCAATTTGAGTTGGAAAGTTTTAAACTTGTTTCTTTTTCTGCCAAAAATATTTTTCTTGCATCAACTATAAAGGTAAGAGACGATAACACTTTCTGCTTCGAATTAGATCCAGACATTTCAGTAGTGCAAATTATGATTGTCTTAAATACCTCAGCTCATTCCGGTCTGGAATTTAAGAACATTTATTTTAAAGTTTCTAAAAGTGCACTTTTATAAGATCTAAAATTATAGTCAAGCTTTGTTTGCCTCTGTTCCTTCAATGATCAAAGTAAACGGTCACATGAAATGTGTTTCTTATTAATTTAAATTGTTTCCCACTTCATTTTCTATGTGATAATATAAATTGGGGTATTGTCTGAAATAAATATGAAGCCAACTATCACTGTATTTTAACCACAGCAGACAATTTAACAAATACCTTTTCTTTTGTGATAGTATGGCTACATACTTTGCTGTCAATTTATTACTAACTTACAGCATTACAATGTTTCTCTTCTTGGACTAATATTGCATATTTTACTACCTCAAACATATGTGTAGAAAAACTTCAAAGGACAGAAATATCTTTTTACTGCAGTTCAAATGTTCATTTTACAAATACAGGGCAGAAAATCCCATTTTAGTGGCTTACTCTTGTGGTGCAGCTAGATCACTCTAAAGACCTCTTCTCAAAATTCATTTGAAAATTCTTCAATACAGTCATTCACCTCGTGGAATATTCATTGTCTATATATATGAGGGTTTTTTTCTGTGAACTATGCATACTGTTTTACATTTCCTTGCTTGCACAGAAACAAATGAACTGTTTGAATTGCACAAATTGAATTTTAATTAGGGGGAGTGAGAATAAATTTAATGGTACTTAAACCATATTCAGAAATCAGAACAAAGTCTATTTTTAGCTATGTGATTTAGATAATCTTAAAGCTGTGCTAATGTATTTTAGGATGTTAGTATTTTTTAAAAATAGGATACTGTCAAGAAAAGGCAGAGATGGAAAGGCAGATTTCTCTTTAGATGTGATTAAAAAATATAGCCATAACCACTTCTTATTCATATTTCCATTTTTTATTAATAATGTATCCACACTTCTTTCTGAAGCTCATGTAAGTTACTCTTGGCTGTATAAGTCCCTCTAGTGGCATCTTGTATGGAACAGATAACCATAAAAGCTTAGTTCTGTTTCTCAGTCTTTATCCACATACTACTTAAAATCTGTCAGTTGAACAAGTAGAACAACACTGAGTTTTAAAATCGTTTGATAGTCCCCGTAACAGTTCAGTCTGTGTTTGTGTTATTCATACTATGCATCCTTTAGATTGATTGCTTTTCCCCCCAGAATAGCACTGTTGATATCACTGCCCTTTCAGTCTTAGAAAACAGTATTTGGAGTAAGATGTGTTAGCTTGGTTGTTAGTTCTGAAATATTAAGAAGTTAAGGACTCCATGTTCTTGCCCTTTTCTGGCTTCTGACTATAAAATAATTTAAACTGGTTTTGTATTCTGCATTTTGAAAATACCATTCCTTGTTCAAATTAGTTAGAAGCGATAGAGTTTAAAAAGCAGTGTCAGTGTCACTATTTTATTTCATCTTTCTCATCTCCATGAGAACACCATTTAGCTTAATTCTTCTTGGGGCAAAAAGCATTAATTTCTGCCTACTGTTTATTTTCAATATAGGATCAAGTAAACATTTCAGAATGACCATCAATCCATCTTGAAAAAATGTTTTGGAAATTTAGGCTGAGACTATTAAAATCACCTGTACCAAAAGATGTCAAATGCTTCCTTGACTTGTTGTGATGGACTGATTATCCCATTATCAGTAGCTCAAATAGATTTGCTGTCTTCCAAAACTTCTTTTTTTTCTTCGAAGCAGCTGCATTTCTACATTGCAATGTCTAACTGGATACTTATTTAATTACTATTTATTACATTTTATGTCCAGTGATTATATATCTCTTTCAGATTCTGGAATTAAATAAAGATCACAGATCAAAAGATTCTATGATTCATACTGTATAATGCTATAGAATATTGTAAGACTTAAGTTACTAATTCAGTTGCTAGGTTCCCAGATATACCACGTACCCTTCATTATTGTAGTTTTTCTCCTATTACATCAGCAGCTGATGACTACAACAAATATATTTAGTTATGTGTATTTAGAGAAATATCTTGTTCTTCACAAAAAAAAGACGGTGGCATGCAGGTAAATTCTCTGGAATTTTTTTTGGAGGGCATTATAATTTACATTCATTCTTACATTATCTAATTACTATTAACAAATGAGACAAAGTATTTGAGGTGATCTAAATGAATAGATTTCAAGAACCAAAGTGGAGCTTTTTCTGTTTTATATGAGGTAATTTATAAATCAACTTTTAAAGATCAACAGCATAGTCTTACTGAAAGCCTGTCAGTTTCCACTAGTTTCAGTGGACAGGATGGTCCCAGTAAGAGTCTTGTGTGTTGTAGATTGGAGATAAAATGTATGGCATAAAATGTTGACAACAGTTGTTCCTCAAAGCCTTTAAATAAAATAATTTGTTTACCCTAGTCCCTCTAAGACTGCATGGAATCTCTTTAAACAGACAATACACATGGGTGGGGTTTTTTACATAACTTAGCACCACAGTAAATTCTACTGTGAACCAAACCCTAGTGAAGAGAAGCAACCATGCATCTAGAGAGTAGGTGTTCAAATCTTGTTGTACATTATTAGAAAACACTGCAAGGATTAGTAAGAGACAGCTAGCTGAAGTTGTGGTAGCAAAGGATTTTATCTAGCCAAGTCAGGCAGAAGTTCTTAAGAAATAATAAACCAGCAAAGATAAAGGAACAGATAGTTGTATAGAGGTGATCCCTGTAAGCAGAGAAGTTTCAAAGCTCAAAGTAAGCCCTCCGAGGTGTTACTGGCACAAAAGTAAGTCATATACACACCATGGATTTTCATTTTTACAATGATTACTTGACCTTTTGATAGAACGCATTTAAACTCTTTTCCATAGAGTTTTGACAAGATATGTGTTTTCTTGTTTGATTTCTTCTTAGGCCCATGACTTTAAAAAAATACCCATTTTAGTAATTCTGGTTTTTTTCCCGTTTGTAGTGATATATTATGGGATAAATCTCACTTCCTTTGTGCCAGATTTAACATCAGCATAATAGATTATTTTTGTTATTTCTGATTTAATTCAGCCCAACCTGTCACATCTGCCTGAAGAAACCTAAACAGTCATGTATTACAAAGGAAAATGGTATTTTCTTTTTATTGAAGATCTAAGCAAAATTCCTGTTGCAAAGACTCATTTTATATCTGTCCTTTTAATTTGTTGAATATGAAATAAAGCAAAACTGCAATCTAACATACCGTATTGTACCATAGACTAGTTGCTAAGTAGGAGTTAAATCAGAAAATGTGTAGCAATTTTTTTCTCGCTTACCAAAGTTTTAATGAAAATCATAGTGCCTTTGGCCTTGCAAAGCTTAGGAAGGTCTTTTGTTTCTTACTTCCCATCAGTAACGTGTCCCATGTTTCCTTAATGTTGTGTCTGATCAAGCAATCAAGAAATATATTCAAAGCCTTTATGCTCATGGAAGAAGAGTGGGTTGCAGTTAGAGTGTGACAGAGAGTCAGGGAGAGGGTCATTCACAGTCAGCACAAAGGGATGAGATTGTTCTTAAACTTTGTGACCTTTGATCACTACCTGTTTTATCTGTTACTGACAACTCCCACCTATGTGATCAGTTCAGCTACCTGCGATTAACACTGATTTCAGTGACTTTCATGTCATAGCAAAAGGCTGTAGCAAAGGTCAGGACAAAACTGAGTTTGTATTCCTGAAGGCTACATTCTAACTTGCACAACAAGTGATGTTGTTAATAACTTGCTGCCTCGCTTGATTTTACAGTCCTAAACACTACTAATCGTGTGCATTGAATGAAGTGGGGTTCAGGCACTAAGGCACCATTTATTTTAACAAAATTAAAAATCTGTAGTACTTATTCACCAGACAAAAGTCTCAAATATTTATTTCTAACAGTTGAGTCCTTGTTGTTTCAATTGAATTTTTTTTTTTTAACATACGAATGGAATTTCCAAGGTTTTATAAATAAGGCTTGTTGGCACATAACAATATTCTTTAATGATTTTCTTGATTTTTCATTATGAAAAAGCATTTGGGCCCTTACCCTGCTACCCTAACTTAATTTCATAAGCTGTTTAGGCCCTTCTCTCTAAGAGAGAAAGAAGAGAAGGTAAATTTCAGAGGTCTTACAGGCATTGTCAGGGTGCCGTGGCTATTCCACGTGAAGCATTAACGCTAAGAACTTGCCTTGTAGTCCAGTCCAGCCATCTAGGATGTTCCTATAGTAGTTAAAACCAGTGCGCCATTTGTTACCAATTTTATCACATCTTTAAAAATTAAACAATCCCTAGTTGTAAATTTGCTGAATGTATAGAATGTGCAGGCTACTTGATGCCCTCACAAAACAGACAATTTCTTACAATCATCGAAATCAAGAGCAGCCATTTGAAGTGCAATGTTAGGTTGCATATTTGGAAAACTTAGAATATGTGTTAAATATGTATATGCATACAAAATTTTATACATACATATGTCAATATTTAACAGTAGGTGTGAAGGCATAATCCCATGTCTCATTACAGTTACGTGCAAAATTCCCTTGGACATCCAAATGCATTCCTCAAATGTCTAATAACTGTCGTCATTGCTGGTGAAAAGCATCAGGATATCCAAGCAAATTTGCAATTTTAGGGCTTCTGACAGGAATGAATGTTAAATGTGTCTCAGACTGGTAGACATTTTGTAGATATTTAAGTAAATAAACTTGATGACATATTGCTATTTCGCAATGTTTGATTAAGAGGTTGTGACTGCATTCCAAGATGTCTTTGTCGTGCTTTAAGGGCAAAGTAAAGGTTGCCTGAGAGGTTCAAATTTACTGAAGTCATTCTGAGTAGCTACTTCCTATATGTCAGTTTGAGTGTGTGCCAGGGACAGATGTTTTCAGACTTAGAATAGTTTGTTTGATATTAACACTTTTTCAAAATAAGTTAACAGTTAAAATATTTTGTGTAGAATTTTAGACCAAGTGAATGCAGAAGATGAGTTTGGTGGTGGTATGGAGGACCACTGCCCATAACTGAAAACATTATGACTCATCAATTCTTGGAGTAGTTCAAATTACATCAGCTGCGTTGACATAATTACCACCCGTGTCTCGCATATGATGTAGTAACTACATCCCATTGCTATTTTTCCATGGGAACAATTGCTTCTCTTAGAGGAGATTAGCTCAACTCAGTGTGCAGAAATGTATACATCACATCACACCAGCGACTCAGATAATGCAAGCATGTAGAGGAGTTACTGCTCAAACCAAACATTAATCTGTGGTAATGATAAACACGTCTGCTCCAGTGCCTGGAGCAATTTCTGCATTAAGCTGCAGTTGGATAAGGGCAAAAAGCTACGTCTTTATAATAAGTCTGGTTGTTTGCCTTTATTGTTATTTGTATTGAGCCAACCTCGGTGTTTTCTCATTTTCATCTACAAGGCAGCAGTACCAAAAGGGAAAAGCAATCAGGAAGATTCAAATCTTTAAGTAGATACAGTATTAGTTCAAGTGAAATAGTATATAGCCACAGGGTTTGATTTCAGAAGCAATACGTATTAAAGCATGTGAATTTTTTTCCATTTTTCTCGAGTATTGTAAAACTCAAGTATTTAGATACGGACAGCTCCAGTTTGTCGATAGCGAACACCATTCAAAAGCACAACTCCAGTTTTATCACAATCTACAATATGAATTAATCTTTTTGACCTCACTTTTGGTTTCACAATTTTAAGGAGTACAGAGTGAGATTTAAGTTCTTGCCTCTTCATAAAAGGGTGCAAATTTAAATTTAAGTATCTTTTAAAGCCATAACTATGCTTTTTTTTAAGTTTTAGCAGTAATATTTCAAAGGCAATTTTAAACATAGGTCATTAAAACTGGGCATATAATCTTGTTAATGTGACCAAGAATTTTTATAGCATTACAGTTATACATTCCAGTTATGGTTTTATTTGCTATTACTTCTAATTACTGAAGAAATATCTCACTACGATCATTAATTGGTTCTAAATATTCTTAGAAAAGAACCTAATAAGCTTTATGTGCTGTTAAGAGTGCAATGTAAGTCTTCTGACTTGCAGGAGATAAACAGTTTAGACACAGCCTTGAAGTACATCCTCACTTCATTGCTCTTGCTGATGGCAAGGGGACTATATTTGGGTAGTGTGAATAGAATATGGCTCACTCTGTAGTAACTACAGCTTTTTTTTCTCTCCTTTTTTTGCAAAGCATTTTGTTCATGAATAAAATTCACTTATCGTTTTGAGACCCAACTCAATTTAAAATTAATTTAGCTGGAATTATTTAAGTGACTGAGATGGATAAGGACCTTATATAAAAGCTTACCTGCCTTGGACTCCCAAGTTTGGTTCGTATGCAACTCCGCTCTCTATTGCATTTCAGTTGATATGTTCTACTAAACCACAGTCATACCCACACCTCTGACAATACCTCGGTCAATACTGTGAGGAAAATTTTGGCTCCTCCATTGTCAGTGCGGCCAAAATATTTATTTCTGTGGTCTAGATTTTCCATTCCCCTCCTTCGGGATCTGTGATTTAACTCATTCCACTGCCTGTATCTGGAATTGCTTTGCTCTGCTGCAGCAAGACTCCACTCAATACATTTAAATATTGAAAGTATTCACTGCCAACCAATTTGTTAATCTTGACAGATTTCCAGGCAATTCTACTTCTAATAGACCTTCCTGCAAAACATAAACTTCTTAGACTGTATCTTTTGCTTTGCCTATTAATCCAAAAAATTAGATTTCTTTTTCAAGACACTGCAAGTGAAAAAACATGGTAGCTGATTTGCCTGTATCACCTCTTTAAAATTTGGATATTTTGTTTACTTTATAAATTAATAAGGAAATGCAAAAGGAAATACTGGAGATGAAGAAAGAATGAGTTGCTCTACAGACTCTTCTGTAACTGTAATGTGTAAACTTCGAAAGATGCGTAACATTTTATGATCTTGTACTTCATATAATCTTATAATTGTGATTCAATAGTTTTAGTATAAAAATAATTTAGGCAATTCAAAGCTTGTGCATTTAACAAGATGGGGATTAAAGTACTATACACATTTTGTCAGTAATTTCTCTAAAAGATTATTCAGTATAATTGGTTCATTGTCACTTAATTAAATTGCACCTTCTTACATGGTGCAGAGCATTAGAATTAGTGTGCTCAAAATATGTCCGTACTATATACAAGCCAACTGATAAAAAAAGTGTGATTTTGTAACATAACTTACGTAATTAACAGGCACAACTTGGTAAATTACTTTCCTGGATTCTATATGTGTAGGAATTGTTGCGTATAACAAAATATTCTAAAGCATAATAAATTCATGGCTGAAGCATTGATATTAGTTCTGTAATTCAATGTCAGAATTCAAATATCTGTTCAGCTTAATTTTAGTACTCATCTTTCTAGAAGATTTCTTTGAATATACTATTTTCTTTCTGACTTTTATTCCTTTTTCTTATCTTTTTCTGTATCAATAATAGGAAAGGTAATAAGCCTGAGACCATATTAACCTTCTAATTTTTTCTCTTGTGTGTGGGGACATGGGTTTTTGAACACAGAAAACTGCCAAAATCTGTAAATATTTTTTAAAAATCATGTGAAGGGCTACACATACCATGAGCATACTTGGGGACTATAGTAGCAAGAAGGAAAAGCATCAGTAGTGATCTAGTGTCAGCCTATCATTAAATATGCTAAAAATTAAATCTATTAGTAAACTAAAAGGCTCACTCAGTCAAACAAACAAAAGAAAGTGTGCAAGTCTACGGAAATACGAATATAATGTTTAACAAAATGGAATTTACTTTCAATTTTACGGGCGAGTGTAATTTCTAAGCCTGAGTAAGAGAGTTACTCTTAAAAGGCTTATTTCTGGTTAGACTGCCAAATTGGCAGTGCATTCTGTCCACTAAAAAAGCTATTGGCTCAGACTTTAAGGGATCAATATTAGATAGGATAATTAATATATTTTCTTCAATTAGATAATTATTATTTTTTACATGTTGTAGTTAAGGTCACTATGTGCAAGTGTTACTCTTCTGAAAAACCCTCGTGCAGGTGTCTGGTCCACACATTACAGTAATTTTAACATCAGTGAATCCTATTGAGCGCTTCACAGAAAATGTTTTATTATAAATCTGTCCTTCGTCAGTGTCTTAATTAAAATGTTTACTTTGATCGCACAAAACCACATACAGTTATGAATGATGGTTCAAAGGACTAACACAGAACATGAAACTATATTATGGGGAATTTTAATAAAAAAGGAATGGCTTTTCGCTTTTTACAAGAAGTCTCATTTTTATTATAATTAACACAATCGTGGTACATTAAAGATAGATTATGTATAGGTAGCAACCCAAAGAAAGAAAAAAGGACAGCCTATTACACGTAATTCTGTATTTATACTGTATTTCCTTTCTTCTTTAACAGAAAAAAAAATATTTAAGAAAATAACAATTAAAATAGAATAGGTATTTTTCTGTCCCAGAAGAGACCAAATTCTCATTTAAGAATGGAAATATGTGGATTTCCTTGCTTCTACAAAAAAATACTCTCTGGAAATCTGAAGGTACTTAAACCGTGGCTTCTCTTCTCTGTGTTACCTGGTGGAATTATACCTTACAACATTTATTGCTGTACTGTTTACAATACTAAGTGGCTTTAAATTTTGCAAAAAAAATGGGTATACAAATGGAACTCTACCTTTTTATATTTAATATTTTTGCTGTCCTCTGTTATGTTTAGCATGTTTGCATACGTCTGAACGATTAAGGCATGGCGGTTAAGATTTAATTTGCAGTTCATGATAATACACAAGGCTATAAAAATTTAACTGTGTGTAGATGAATGAGCAGTGTTTTTTCAGAGTTGTTCTCCCAGAAGTTCTGTAGCCAGTTAAAAAAGCTGGTGAAGGGGTACTTTAGAGAAAATGCCATTCCTTTCAGCTGTTTTGTTACCTAAGTTTCCTGTGGCTTGTGGAGTTCCAGGCTACCAGGAGGCAAAGCTGTGCTTTGCATGCGAGAGGGAAGATAAAAAAATTTAGTCTGTGCTCCTGTCACATCTTTCACTGCCTCCTTTTTGTATTCAGCTATAGTCTGACATGACACATAAAAGCAAAAGAAGTAGTAAGACAGACCTTCTAAGCTCCTTGAGGAAGTCTAATGTGGCTTCATTAATGGCAAGTAAGGGTCCATAATGTGCAGCGTGCCCACCTGATGTGTGTGCAGGTGTATGGGGAGATGCGCAAGTGCATGTAAGGATATGGAGAGTGCCTGCACACACATAAACATATATATATATACACACACATATATACATACGTTACTAGGGCTGTCTGAGAAAAGCCTATTAGAAAAAGCCCAAATCTGTATCATGCAATAGCAGATGTGAGGGAAGGAATCTCATTTTAGTTTTGCTGTGTGAATTGGCCTTTTGCATTAACACATGAAAAGTCCTTTTCAGAGGCTGCAGACAAGCAGTAGTACTGAGTGTGTGTGGGGCCCAAGTGACTCAGATTAATTTGGGAGATCTTCATATATGATGTCCTGCACTAATATTGTTTTTTGTCAGTCTTGTTGGAAAGCATCTTGCTACTGTAATAAGCATTGGGAAGATGTCAACTCTTGCTCGTTACCCCCAAAAGCTAGCCTTGTAATGCCAGTGCTACTTCCCTTTTGACAGTGTTCATTCTAAAATGTTAATTCTAATTGTGACACATAGAATTATAGAATAGTTTGGGTTGGAAAGAACCTTTAAAAGTCATCTACTCTAATCCCCAAATTCTAAAAATTGAACTTTCTCCTTTTACTTCCCCCATGAAACTAAGGAAAAATAATAATGACTATGTCACTGTATTATAAATGTTTCCTGAAGCTGTTACCTTTTTGAGTAAATATTCATTGCCTTTTAGGACGTTGTTAATCCGCCTAAATATGGGACATACTGAACTGTTGTATGCCAGCTGTAGTCTCAAAAAATCCCTTGGAAAACCCTCAAATGTGTATTTCCGTGTTGGCTTTTCTCATTGAGCAACTCCTTTGAAAATAATCCTTAAATTTAAAAAATATTCTTTACTCTGGTATTACAAAGCAATTGTTTCCACATACAGCTTCTCTGAACAGCTATTGAAGCACCTCAGCAAGCACTTCAGTACTCTGGTGCAGGATCCTGTAGCTGCAGTACCCATTGACTTCAATGGGATTTATGGAAACTCAGAAGTCTTGGGAGTCAAGAGAGCTTTTCTTCTCCTACATGCGGATTTAGACAACTGATGCTAGGAACGCACATTCAAAAACGTGGACATGAGGAGCTTTTCACGGTGGTGGGGTGTGGTTTGTGTGGGATTTTCTGTGTGGGGTTTTTTTTTTTGCTTTTTTTTTTGTTGGTTTGTTTGTTTGGGTTTTTTTGGTTTGTGGGTTTTTTGTGTTGGGGATTTTGTACAAATCCACAAACTGGAATGCTCGATGGATTACTCAAACGGGGAGCGGCGGCGTGCCGGGGGGGCTGCAGCCGCGCGGCACTGGGACCCGGGCCCCTCCCCGCTGCCAGCGCTGCCTCCCGCCAGCCGCGGAGGCCGGGCAGGGGGTGGCGGGAGCCGGCAGATCGCACTGCAACACTCACCCTCCCGCCTCTGCCCGGATCGGCCTCTCCACCCCCAACCCTCCGCACGCTGATAAGAGAAAGAAGAAAAAAGCCTACAACAACAACAACAACAAAACCCCATTGTTCTATAAAGAAACTTACCTAGGTGCAAAAGAAGGTAAATAGTTCTAGC